>SJXQ01010081.1:160057-208308 GCA_006408695.1 Aepyceros melampus
TTTATTTTTTGGGTCTCCAACATACTGCAGATGGTGATTGCAGCCATGAAATTAAAAGGTGCTTACTCCTTGGAAGGAAAGTTATGACCAACCTAGATATGGCTCAGAGGTTAAAGCGTCTGCCTGCAATGTGGGAGACATGGGTTCAATCCCTGGGTTGGGAAGATCCCTTGGAGAAGGAAATGACAACCCACTCCCGTATTCTTGCCTGGAGAATCCCATAGACGGAGGAGCCTGGTGGGCTACAGTCCACGGGGTTGCAGAGTCAGACAGGACTGAGCGACTACACTCCCTCACTAGATAGCATATTGAAAAGCAGAGACATTACTTTACCAACAAAGGTCTGTCTAGTCAAGGCTATAGTTTTTCCAGTGGTTATGCATGGATGTGAGAGTTGGACTGTGAAGAAAGCTGAGCACTGAAGAATTGATGCTTTTGAACTGTGGTGTTGGAGAAGACTCTTGAGAGTCCCTAGGACTGCAAGGAGATCCAACCAGTCCATCCTAAAGGAGATCAGTCCTGGGTGTTCCTTGGAAAGACTAATGCTGAAGCTGAAACTCCAATACTTTGGCCACTTGATGGGAAGCGTAGACTCATCGGAAAAGACCCTGATGCTGGGAGGGATTGGGGGCAGGAGGAGAAGGGGACGACAGAGGATGAGATGGCTGGATGGCATCACCGACTCGATGGACATGAGTTTGAGTGAACTCCCGAGAGTTGGTGATGGACAGGGAGGCCTGGCGTGCTGTGATTTGTGGGGTCGCAAAGAGTTGGACACAACTGAGCAACTGAACTGAACTGAACTGATAAACATTTAAGGTGATTATTGATATAGTTGGGCTTCCCAGGTGGTGCTAGTGGTGAAGAACCTGCCTGCCAATGCAGAAGATGTAAGAGATGTGGGTTTGATCCCTGGGTCAGGAAAATCCCCTGGAGGAGGGCATGGCAACCCACTCCAGTATTCCTGCCTGGAGAATCCCATGGACAGAGTAGCCTGGTGGGCTACAGTCCATATGGTTGCAAAGAGTCAGAAACAACTGAGCGATTAGCATGCTCGCGTTGATATAGTTGTTCAGTCGCTCAGTCATGTCCAATTCTTTGTGACCCCATGAACTGCAGCAATGCCAGGTTTCCCTGTGCTTCATCTCCTGGAGCTTGCTCAGACTCATGTCCATTGAGTCAGTGTTGCCATCCAACTATCCCATCTTCTGTCACCCCCTTCTCTTCTCGCCTTCATCTTTCCCAGCATCAGGGTCTTTTCTAATGAGTTGGCTGTTTGCATTAGAGCTTCAGCTTCAGCATCAGTCCTTCCATTGAATATTCAGGATTGATTTCCTTTAGGATTGACTGGTTTGATCTCCTTCCAGTCCAAGGGACTCTCAAAAGTCTCCAACACCACAGTTCAAAAGCAGCAGTTCTTTGGTGGTCAGCCTTCTTTATGGTCCACCTCTTTGATATAGTTAAATTTGTGTGTTTTAAGTCGCTCAGTTGTGTCCGACTCTCTGCGAACCCATGGACTGTCCATGGACTTCTCCAGGCAAGGACACAGGAGTGGGCTGCCATTTCCTTTTCCAGTTAGACTTGTGTCTACCATTTTTGCTACTGTTTTCCATTTGTTGCCTGTGATCTTTGTTCCTATTTTTGTCTTCTACTCTTTTCTGGTTTTAATGGAGCACTTTATCTGATTTATGTTTCTCTCCTTTGTTAGCAAATCAGCTGTATTGTCCTTTCTTTTTTCTGTGTGTCTGTGTATGTTTTAGATTTTTCAGAATACATTCACAGCTGATCCAAATCCACTTTCAAAAAACATTATACTGATTCACAGGTAGTGTAAATTCCTTATAATAACAAAATAATCCTAATTCTTCCCCTCATCCTTTGTTTCATTGCAGTCATTCATTTCACATATCCATAGCATAAAAGCATGAATAGAATGTTTTTATGAATACGTAGTTAAATGCGTTTTTGCTATTATTATTTTGAACAAACTGTTATCTGTTAAATAAAAAATATAAGAGCAAGTTTTTAATTTTACCTTTACTTATTTCACCTCTAATGCTGTTCTTTATGTAGGTCCAAGTTTCTGACCTATATCATTTTACTTCTCATAGAACATTTTTTTTACCACATTGCACAGCTTGCAAGATATTAGTTCCTTGACCAGGTATTGAACCTGGGCCAGGGCAATGAAAGCTCCAAGTCCCAATCACTGGGCTACCAGGAAATTCTCTTAGAACTTTCAACATTCTTTGTAAGGCAGATCTGCTGGCAACAAATTCCTTCAATGTTTGACTGTCTAAGAAAATCTTAGTTTCTCTTTCACTTATGAAGAATAATATTGTAGAGTACAGAATATTAGGTTGGTGGGTTTTTTTCCCCTCTCAGCTCCCTTGTTTGCATGATATCTGAGAAGTAGAATATAATTCTTTTCTTCTCTGTAGATAAGATCTTTTTACTATCTGGTTTCTTTCAAGATTTTTTTCATTGTCTTTGATTTTTTTCTAAGTTTGAATATAGTATGCTGGGTGTAGTTTTTTTGGCATTTAATCCTGCTTTGTGTTCTCTGAGTTTCCTGGATCTGTGGTTTGGTGTCTGACATTGATTTGGGTAAATTCTCAGTCATTATTGTTTCAAATATTTCTTCCATTTCTTCCTGTGTCATTTCCATTACATAAGTCTTACACCTTTTGTAGTTGTCCCACAGTTCTTGGATATTCTGTTCTATTAATTTCAGTCTTTTTTTTTTTCTCTCTCTTTTTAGTTTTGGAAATTTCTAGTATCATTCCTCAAGGTCAGAGATTATTTTCTCAACTGTGTCTGTTCCACTAATGAGCCTTTCAAAGACATTCTTATTAATTTTCTTATTGATGGACATTATAGCAGTCTGGGCCTAATTAGGAGAGAGAAACCACACAGTGATTTAAACAGATGAGGTTTAATAGAATTATAAACTGTGACAATAACAGAAGAGCAGAACTGGCCCATAGCCACTGAGCAATCAGCATGGCAGCTCTCCAGAACACTTTACAGCAGCCAGTATCCAGGCCTGCACAGAGGGTAGGTGGCATGGAGTATATTATATCCCTCAGAGCAACATGGGAGACAAGCACAAGAGTATATGGAGTGAACCAAGCAAGCAGAGGGCATCAGGGCACTAGTGTGGGCATGCCTGGAGCATACAGTGTCGTTTCAGGGAGGACTGTGGAAAGGTGATCACTAGGTCAGGTTCAGGATGCAAGGCTGACAGCGTGTGACTAGGTCAGCGCACCCCTGCCTGTCCTCACTGCCACACTACTGACAGACTGCACCCTGAGCCGCTTCCTTGTACAGTGTCCCCCCAGCGCCCTCTACTGGGAAAGTTTAAGGTGTTCGCTCTCAATGAAATGCCTAAACAAGCGGAAGATATTAAGAAGAGATGGCAAGAATGCACAGAAGAACTATACAAAAAAGATCTTCATGACCCAGATAATCACAATGGTGTGATCACTGACCTAGAGCCAGACATCCTGGAGTGCAAAGTAGAGTGGGCCTTAGGAAGCATCGCTACGAACAAAGCTAGTGGAGGTGATGGAATTCCAGTTGAGCTATTTCAAATCCTAAAAGATGATGCTGTGAAAGCGCTACATTCAATGTGCCAGCAAATTTGGAAAACACAGCAGTGACCACAGGACTGGAAAAGGTCAGTTTCCAGAAAGACAATGCCAAAGGATGTTCAAAATACCACACAATTGCACTCATCTCACCCGCTAGCAAAGTAATGCTCAAAATTCTCCAAGCCAGGCTTCAAAAGTACGTGAACCGAGAACTTCCAGATGTTCAGGCTGGATTTAGAGAAGTCAGAGAAATGAAAGATCAAGTTGCCAACATCCATTGGCTCACAGAAAAAACAAGAAAGTTCCAGAACAACATCTACTTCTGCTTCATTGACTACACCAAAGCCTTTGACTGTGTGGATCGCAACAAACTGTGGAAAATTCTTAAAGAGATAATTTAAGATTTAAATTAAATTTAATTTTTACTTACCTCCTGAGAAATTTGTATGCAGGTCAAGAAGCAACAGTTAGAACCAGACATGGAACAATTGACCTGGTTCCAAATTGGGAAAGGAGTAATCAAGGCTGTATTTTGTCATCCAGTTTATTTAAATTATATGCAGAGTACATCATGCAAAATGATGGCTGGATGAAGTACAAGCTAGAATCAAGATTGCTGGGAGAAACATCAATAACCTTAGATATGCAGATGACACCACCCTTATGGCAGAAAGCGAAAAGGAACTGAGGAGCCTCTTGATGAACGTGGAAGAGGAGAGTGAAAAAGCTGACTTAAAACTCAACTTTCAAAAAACTAAGATCATGGCCTCCGGTCCCATCACTTTATGCAAAGAGATGGGGAAAGAATGGAAACACTGAAAGACTTTATTTTCTTGGGCTCCAAAATCACTGCAGATGGTGACTGCAGCCATGAAATTAAAAGACGCTTGCTCCTTGGAAGAAAAGCTATGATAAACCTAGACGGCATATTAAAAAGCAGAGACATTACTTTACCAACAAAGGTCCGTCTAGTCAAGGCTATGGTTTTCCCAGTGGTCATGTATGGATGTGAGAGTTGGACTGTGAAGAAAGCTGAGTGCCGAAGAATTGATGCTTTTGAACTGTGGTGTTGGAGAAGACTCTTGAGAGTCCCTTGGACTGCAAGGAGATCCAACCAGTCCATCCTAAAGGAGATCAGTCCTGGGTGTTCATTGAAGGGCTGATGCTGAAGCTGAAACTCCAATACTTTGGCTACCTGATGAGAACTGACTGGTTTGAAAAGACTCTGATGCTGGGAAAGATTGAGGGCAGGAGGAGAAGGGGATGTCAGAGGATGAGATGGTTGGATGGCATTACCAACTCGATGGACATGAGTTTGAGTAAGCTCCAGGAGTTGGTGATGGACAGGGAGGCCTGGCGTGCTGTGGTCCATGGGGTCGCAAAGAGTCGGACAGAACTGAGCAGCTGAACTGAACTGAAAGGAGTTCTCTTCTCTGTGACAGAGAAGGTATTAAAGGATGAATTTTGGAAATATCTGATAACCAGCACGAGTATTTAGATTGTTTTCAGTTCTTCACTACTTTAGTCAGTGTTGCACAAAATCCTTCTTCATATTCTTTTTGTATATATGCATCAGTCAGTCCGTTCAAGTCACTCAGTCATGTCTGACTCTGCAACCCCATGGACTGCAGCATGCCAGTATATATACGCATAAAGACTGTCTGAGAAAAAAAAGACTGTCTAAAAATGTGTAGGCAAGAACTTGCTGAATCGTATTTTCAGAGTAAGATTGACAGGTCAGTGGGTGTATTTATATGATGTTTGTTCCATGTCATCTGATTCTAAACTGGTGTAGTGGGACTAAAAGTGTGTCTTCCTTAAGCCTTAAACCCCTGTCATGCAGGGTCGGGAGCAATCTCCAGTAATCCACTCCTCTTTACTCCCTAACACTTGCGGGCTTCCTGTCTTTTATCTGTCTTGAATCCACTGTGGGCTAATTTCATTGTGCCTGACTGACAGGAACCCCCAGATATTTGAGCCTTCTATCTCCTACACTCCTAGTTCCTGCAAATCTCTGAACATTTCCTGTTCTGACCTTTTTTCTCATCCCTCTCTGACTCTGAGAACTTCCAATGTACCGTTTGGACTCAGTCCATCAGTCTAGTTCTAATGAATTCCTGGGCAAGAGGGAAGAGTTAGAATACTGGCTGTCTGCTGCCCTCTTACCCCTCCCCTGACCTCTGATCTGTGGGCCTGAAAGGGAGAGTAGATGTTCTTGTCTTTTCAGTATTGTCTCTCTCTTCTTCCTAGTGCCCCAAAACTTTGAATCTCATACCATTTAATACTATCACTCATTAAATACCATCATTGCAGCTGTAAATGTCTTAGTCCTTGACTCACTTTTACTCTTCAGTTCTAACTCCTCTGTTATTCTTGATAGTTTGAATACAGATGTGTTGAGGTTCTTTTCAGTTCTTAGGACTTTCAGTTCTTTGAACCTATCTTCCAGTGAGTTTCTCCTCCAAACTTCCTTGGTCACATATGCCCTGTACTATATATTTAGACTTTGTTTCCATAATTTTAGTTTCCTTCTTCCTTCTCTCCAATTACTAACCCAGTCTTCTCCTATGCCGTCAGAAATATCCCCCAAAATCACTCATTTGATTCCAGGACCTCAGGTCCTTGGAACCCTTAAATATGTTAAGTTTGAGATGCCTTTTAAGCACTGGCATGAGCATGTCAATATATTAATCTTGACTTCAAGAGAGAAGTAGGGCTGGAGAGTGCCTGGCAGAGAATATGAGGAGCCAGCAGGGTACTACCCCATGTTTAAGGCCCAGAGGTACAAAGGGGAGGGTGAAAGCAAGCAGTCATTACTTGAGAAAGCTGCAAGAAAAGCTGTGTCCACAGGGACAGTCAAGTTTCACCTAATTTGTTAAGGGCTATACTAAATGTATATCCAGGATGTATAGAAATACAAAAGTAAAGATATGCTGGCATTTTTAAAAGACCAGTTAGAGGCCCTGGCCATTGTCAAAATGCAAGCAAGGGAGTACTAGAAGGAAAAAGTTATGTGGTCAGATCAACAGGAATTAAAACTAATTGTCTCCAGATTTCCTGTTCAGATGATTAATGAGTGGTGATATCCTTAAATGAAACTGAAGAGAATAATAGATTTAGGGGAAGAAGAAAGAAGATCCCAGAAACAAATCCATATATATGTGGCCACTTGATATATGACAGAGGCAACATTGGGACAATTGGACATTCATATGGGGAAATTGAAAGACTTAGCTCTTACTTCACAGAAATCAATTCCAGATGAATGGTAAAAAATTTTTTTTTCAGCTTCTGTAAGATATAATTAATGAATAAATTGGTAAGATAAAGTACACATATGAAAATTTGATATACATGAATTATATATTTAAATGTGAAAACCAAAACACTAAACCTTTAGAAGATACACACTAGAACATAATTTTTTAAAAAGGACAGAAAGAGAATTGGTAATGCATACAAGGAATTTTTTGTAAAGGTCATACAAAGATAGTATGATTGGAAAATGGCCAAGGGACTTGAACAGGTAGTTCACAAAAGCAATCTAAATGGCCAATAAATATGTGAAAAGATACTTTAATCTCTTGGTTATTATGGAAATGCAAAATAAAATCACAATGAAATACCATTCTATTACCATCAAACATGGCTTAAATTAAAACGACAGAACCAGGTGTAGGTAATTGTTGAAACAATGGGCGCTCTTAAGCATTACTGGTGGAACCATACACTGGTAATCTATTTTGCCAAAACAGTTTGGCATTTTCTTAGGTGAAGTTTAAAAACAAACTAGAGCACAGAAGGCCACATATTGTATGATTCCATTTCTATGAAATGTTCAGAATGGGTGTTCCATAGAAACAGAAAGTAGATTAGTGATTGCCAGAGGCTTGGGAGTGAGGGGAATGAGGAATGGCTGTTCACAGGTGCAGTTTTTCTTTTGAGTGATAAAAATGTTCTGGAAGTAGATAGTGGTGATGTTTGCACAACTTTGTGAATGTACTAAAACTGCTACACTGTGCACTTTAAAAGGAATTTTATTACATGTGAATTGTATCTTTTTTTTTTTTTTTTGGCCACACCAGGCAACTTGTGGGATCTTAATTCCTCAACCAGGGATCTAACCTGGGCTGGCAGTGAAAGAACAGAGTCCTAATCACTGGACCACCAGGGAATTCCCTATATCTCAACTTTTTTAATTGAGAAAAACTAAACTCAGGTATTAAGGATGCCTATTTAGTTGATAAAGCTGTAAAGAAATGATTGTCATAAAAGTCAGGGTGTTTACCTTTAATGGAAAAGGGGAGGGGCTTTGACTGGAAAGGTTTGACTAGAAGAAGGCATTTTGGAAGATGGCATTGTTAACCTGGATGGGATTTATATAGGTGCTTGCTATATAATTATATTACTTTATTACTAGTTAAACTGTGCAAATGAAACAACTGGTTCAAGGTCAGCTGATTGCTCTGTCAACTGAAAAAAATGCACAACGTGAGAGTTGTGAGTTAAGTTTTATTTGGGGCAAAATGAGGACTAAAATGAGGACTGTAGCCCAGGAAATAGCATCTCAGATAGCTTGGATAAACTGCTCCAAAGAGATGGGAGGAAAGGTCAGTGTACATGTGATTTTGGTGAAGCAGGGAATAGATGTAATCAAGCACATATTTTTGCAGAAGTTTTCTGCTAGTCTTGTTAAGGTTACAGCTGGTCACGAGGAACAGTCATCACCATGAAGGATTTTAGTGCTTTTCTAGATATGAGGAGATGCATAAACTGGACTCATAAAATTTTCTCTTGGAAATACCTAACTATATGAAGACCTGTTCTGCCAGTTTTTCCCAGAACACAGATTGCCTCGCTTCTGATCTCCACCCTGAATTCCTTTCAGGGGATGTTGATGATCAGCAGCTGCAGTGGCTCATACTTTGATCCTTGTAGAGGTAGATGGCAAGTGCCAATTGCTAGGTGACAGCTCCCAGTTCTATTTCTCTTTTGTTATAACTTGTTTCTCTGGGATGGATGATTGCTTGTCTTAAAACTATTTCTTCCAACTGCTTGGTGAAGTTGAAAAAATCTGCTTCTTGGGCTGCTGGGTTTTCTATCAGATTTTTTGTCCTTGTTGAGCAATTTCTGGCTGTTTTCAAGGATAAGTTACTCTCAATGATGTAATTTTTTTCCCCTAGAGCCAGAATTGTGGATGTAAGTCAATAAGAAGAATCAGTTTAATTATTTTTTTCAAAATGTTCGCATCTTGATCTTCCCTCAAAAGAAGACCAAATTATACTGGTTTTATTCTGTCATAGTCTTCATACTAGTGATTTTTGATCTCTTGGTAAAATGAATATTGGAAAGTAGAGAAAAAGGCACAAACATTTTAGATCTTAGCTTCTATATAATAAATAATTTCTATGGTCTTTATCCCAGGTTCCTGGCACATAGCTTCTAAAAACCTTGGAATTTTCTGAGAAAGTCTAAGCCAGTGAAGTAACTCAAGGTGACCCCCTAGATAGCTCCAGGATGGAGTCTTGTCACCAGGAAAACCAACCACATAAATAGAGAGTTGGAACTTTGGTTCAGCCCAACCTCATGAGGAAGGGAAGGAGCTGGAGATTGAGTTCATTGTTTAGCAATGATTTAATCAATTGTTCTTACGTAGTGAAACTCCAATGAAAACTGTAGACACCAAATCTTGTAGTAGCACTTCCTGGTTGGTGAACACATTTATTGTGCCGGGAAGCAGGACACACCCAGACTCCACGTGGTGGGTGCACAGAAGCTCTGTGTTCCTTTCCTGATTTCACCTGTGTGTATCCTCTCTAATAAAACTGTAATGATGAATATGACACTTCCTGAATTCTGTGAGTTGTTTTAGTGAATTATTGTAGCTGGAAGGAAGGCAGTCATGGAAACCTCTAGATTTATAGTCAGTAGGTCAGAAGTACCAGTACCTCCCTCCTCCCAAGATAAATGGCTGGTGTAGAAAGTGAGGCAGTCTTATTAAGGACTTTGCCCTTAACCTGTTGGGTCTGTACTAACTCTTTGAGGTTGGTGTCAGAATTGAAGTACACCCAGTTGGTGTCAGAATAGTATCTTTTTTGAAAAATATGTTGGAGCCTGGCCATTAGGGAGGAATACTTGTTATAATCAGTTTATTATTTCATCAGCTTCCAGTTGGTAAGAATCCATTGTTATTTACCCCTGAAACAGGGATGCTTTTTGCCAGAGATTACAGTCTCACACCTACACGCCTGATTTTGGATATGTCCTGGCAACGACTCTCATAACTTGCAAGCCATTTCCATTCTGTGATCTTGGCAATGTTTGGTATATAAGATATTGAATTGTGAACCAACTCTAAAATGTTCTAATGAACAGATGTGTAAACCTTGATGGTGGTGGTGGTTTAGTTGCCAAGTCATGTCTGACTCTTGCGACCCCATGGACTATAGCCCACCAGGCTCGTCTGTCCATGGGATTTTCCAGGCAAGAGTACTGGAGTGAGTTGCCATTTCCTTCTCCAGGGATCTTCCCAACCGAGGAGTTGAACTTGGGTCTCCTGCATTGCTTCCCTGGTAGCTCAGACGGTAAGGTGTCTGCCTACAATGCAGGTGAAAGTACTTACTCATTGACACTGAAACAAAGATGTATACATATGGTGCCCTTAATTCTGGTAAATGCCATCAAGTGTTCAAATATAGGCAAGCAGAGGAGAAAGAGGACATACATAGTTCAGGTTAAATAGGCTTTCTTTGTTTTTTAATTGATTTCTTCAGTTATCTTTGTGATTTCCTTTATTCTGGGTTTCATTTGCTCTTTTTCTAATTTATTAAGATAAAAACTAAGGTCATTGAACTGAATTTTCTTTTTTCTAAAAATATTTATTTACTTGGCTGCGTCCAATCTTCATTCCATCGTGCAGGATCTTTCCTTGCAGCTGATGGACTCTGTAATTGTGGCATGGGCTCAGTAGTTGTGGCATATAGGTTTGGTTGCTCCATGGCGTGTGGGATCTTAGTTCTCGGACCAGGGATCGAACCCACATCCCCTGTATTGCATGGCAGATTCTTAACCTCTGGACCACCAGGGAAGGCCCTCATTCTTTTCTAGTGCAGGTATTTATTTAGTGATATGTTTCTCTTGCTATCAAACTGCTTTAACTGATATATTTTCATTTTTATTTAGTTTAAAATACTTTTCTAATTTCCCTTTGCATTTCTGCTTTCATCCACAAGTTATTCTGAAGTGTATTGTTTAGCTTCCAAATATTTGGAGATTCTCCAGAGGTCTTTCTATTATTGATTTCTAATTAAATTTCATTATGCTCACAGAACATACTTTGTATGTCTTGAATTCTTTAAAATTTATCGGATCTTCTTGTTTTATGGACCAGAATATGATCTTAGTAAATGTTCCATGTTTACATGAAAAGAATGTGTTCGGTGATGTTCTTTAAGTGTCAGGTCAGGTTGGTTGATGTGTGCTCAGGTGCTCAGTTGTACCTGAGTCTTTGCAGCCACGTGGACTGTAGCCCAAGCTACAGTCATGACATTTTCCAGGCACGAATACTGGAGTGGGGTGCCAGGATCTTCCTGACCCAGGGATAGAACCCATGTCTCTTGCATCTCCTGCATTGACAGACAGATTCTTTACTACTACCCCTTGCTGATCTATAATTTCCACTCAAATGATGAAAACTTGGCTCCAACCACCCATTATCCATATTTATTTAGTTTTTCAATTCCACTGTACACAGTACCAGTGTCAGAATGTTTTTCCCCATAGTCCCATGGGAAGCATCTTTATAGACTAGAGTATATATATCTAGTTCCTTTTGCCTTTAGACGCCCTTCATTTTCCATCTTTTTATGACTTGATAACTGATTTCTTCTTAGTGCTGAATAATTTCATTGTCTACATGTACCACAGTTATATTCACCCACATACTAAAGGATACATTGGCTGCTCCAAGTTTTGGCACTTATCAATAAAGCTGCTATCAGCTTCTATGTGCAAGTTTTATGTGGACAGAAACTTTTCTATTCAACTGAGTAATTACTTAGGAATACAGTTGCTGGATTATACAATAAGACTGTGTTTAGCATTATAGGAAGTTACCAATCTATCTTCTAAGGTGGCTATACCATTTTGCATTCCCGCTAACAATGAATGTGAAGTGAATGAAGTTGCTCAGTCGTGTCCGACTCTTAGTGACCCCATGGAATGCAGCCCACCAGGCTCTTCTGTCAGTGGGATTTTCCAGGCAAGAGTACTGGAGTGTGTTGCCATTGCCATGGAGTGGGTTGCCATTGCCTTCTCAAATGAATCAGTTCCTGTTATTCTACATCCTTATTAGCATTAGAGATTGTCAGGTTTTAGCTGTTCTAATAGATGGGCATGGGCACCCCTTTATGGTTTTAATGTATGATTCCCTGTGACAGATGATGCTGAGCAACTTTTCATGTGCTCCTTTGCCATCTGTGTATCTTCGTTGGTAAGATGTCTGTTCAGATCTTTTTCGCCCTATAAAATTGGTTTGTTTCTTATTGTTGAGCTTAAAGGTTCTTTGTTTATTTTGGATACGAGTCTTTTGTATCCAAAATACAACATGTTTTGCAAATATTTTCTCCCAGTCTATGGCTTGTCTTTTTTATTCCCTTAACAGTGTGTATTGCAGAGCAGCTTTTTATTTTAATGAGTCCAACTTATTAATTTTTTTCATTGATCGTGCTTTTGGTTTCATATCTTAAGAATTCATCACCAAAGTCAGGGTCACGTCCTTTTCCCCTGTGCATCTTGTAAAAGTTTGATAGCTTTGTGCTTTATATTTAGGCAGATGTTACATTAGGATCATTTATGTGATCTGTGTTGGATTAGTTTTTGTGAAAGGTTGTATCTGGATGATTCTTCTGTGTGGTGTTTTTTTTGCATACAGACATCTGATTGTTCTAGCACCATTCATGGAAAAAACTATCTTTTCTCTGTTGAATTGCCTAAGCTCCTTTGTCATAGATCAGTTGAATATGCATTTCTTTATCTCTGGGTGCTCTGTTCTGTTCCATTATCTATGTGTCTGTTCTTTCACCAATACTACACTATCATTTTAAAAAAACAACAACAACACAGATTTCTTTTATTGGATTTTTTGGTCTTTTTTACAGAAAAAAGTTACATGTAGTTCCATTATATATTGCAATTATTTTTTAAGTAGATAAATTAAGACTTTTAGTTGGAGTTTCAGTATCAAACTCTCAAAAATTAATGGAATGAATATACAGAGTAGAAGGATATAGTAGACCTGAAAAGCACTATTAACCAATTCAACATAATTAAGGCTTACACAATTTTCACACAATAGTAGGATACAAATTCTATTCAAGTTCCCCTAGACTATGAACTAGGAGAGACTGGAACATATCCAGGGGCATAAAACAAGGTGTGGACATTTCATAGTCAAAGGTGTTGAAATCATAGAATCTGTTCTCTCATCACTATGGGATAATGTTAGAAGTCAATATCAAAAGATATTTGACAATTGCCAATGTATTTTCAAGTACAACGTGACATTTACCAAGAGAAATCTTTGACTTAGCTATTGAAAGCCTCAATGAAGTTAGAAGACTGAAAAAACACAGAGGGTGATTGCAGAGAAGAAAGCATTTAATGAGAGATTAATATCAAAGTGAGAAATTAATATCAAAGATACTCTAAAAAATCCCTGTATTTGGAAATAAATATCTACTTTTAAATAATGAATGTATCTAAGAAGTCATAACAAGGAAAATTAGAAAATGTTTGTAATAGAATAATAATCAAAAGAGAATTTACTAGAATTTGTTGCATACAGCTGGAACTGCTCAGTGCAATTAAATATAATGTGGGCTCTTAAATAACATATGAAAACAAATAATGGACACTAGCATAAAGTTTTGTGAGACTTGAACAAAATCTGTACTTCAGTTAACAATACTGTATCACATGCTAATTTCCTGCCTCTTTTTTTTTACATAGTATTTCTTTATATTCTCAGAATTAGAAATTTCAAGCTTCATTCAAATTTTTTCAATCTCTAAGAACATAAATTTTCCAGATTTTTAACAGTAATACTGGATGCCAAAATACATGGAACTATATCAAAGTTTTGAGTGAATAAAAATTAAAAATTTAGCATTCTATTCATAGTAAGTCAAACAAGTGAAATAAAAATGTCATACATTTTTTAGCCATGCAAAAACTCATAAATTTTCTAAAATATATATATTATACATACTCTCTATATATTTATGTGTACAGGAACTTTACTGCTACATTTGATAAAGGCTTGAGAAACAACAAAAGAGATGGAGAAACTGAAAAACATAAACTAAATGAAATGGGAGTACTGAATAGAAGTAGAAAAAGTGAAACAAACTAGATAAAAGTAAAAGATCATCATATAATCCAGTTGTTTTTAAACATGGCTGCTCATTAGAACACATCTGGAGCTATGGAGAAAAAAAAGTAATACCTGGGCATTTGTATTTTTCAAAAAAGTCCAAGATAAGTCTGAAATGCATGTGGATTTTATAATTTGATTACCGGTTTTTCTATTAAATGGTAGTTTTAGTAATAAAGAATTCTGTTAGTTTCTGTTGACCAATAATGATACAATGGTATTAAGCAAATAATAGTTACATAACCACAATAGTAAAAAATGTTTATCAGTTTTCACAATCAATAGCCAGATGAAAAAATAAAAAGAGATTACAATTGCAAGCTATAATGGAAACATGATTAACCTAACAATATAAAATAATTACATACAGTTTGAGGGGTTAAGTAGAGTGATGTGGGAAGTGGAAGTGCATACATGCACATGTTTTCATCCACTCAGCAAGTTTTCATCTTTTGGTTGATGCATTTAATCCATTTACAACGACTGAGCAACTTCACTTTCGCTTTTCACTTTCATACATTGGAGAAGGAAATGGCAGCCCACTCCTGTGTTCTTGCCTGGAGAATCCCCAGGACAGGGAGCCTGGTGGGCTGCCGTCTCTAGGGTCGCACAGAGTCGGACACGACTGAAGCGACTCAGCAGCAGCAGCAGCATGATCCTATTACCATTTTCTTAATTGTTTTGAGTTTATTATATGTAGGTCTTGTCCTTCTCTTGTGTTTTCTGCCTGGAGATGTTCTTTAGCATTTGTTGTAAAATTGGTTTGGTGGTGCTGAATTCTCTTAACTTTTTTTTGCCTTGTCTGAAAAGCTTTTTATTTCTCCATCAAATCTGAATGAGAGTCTTGCTTCCCTTTCATCATTTTAAATATATCATGCCGTTCCCTTCTGGCTTGTAGAGTTTCTGTTGAGAAGTCAGCCGATAACCTTTTGGGAGTTCCTTTGTATGTTATTTGTTGCTTTTTCCTTGTTCCTTTTAATATTTCCTCTTTGTCTTTGGTTTTCTTCAGTTTGATTACTATATGTCTCAGTATGTTCCTCCTTGAGTTTATCCTTCCTGGAATTCTCTGCGCTTCCTGGACTTGGTTGAGTATTTCCTTTCCCATGTTAGGTACATTTTCAGCTATTATCTCTTCATATATCTTCTCTCTTCTCCTTCAGGGCCCCCTATAACGTGAATGTTGGTGTGTTTAATGTTGTCCGAGGTCTCTTAGGCTGTCTTCATTTTATTTTTTTTCTTTTTTCTATATTCTGTTCTGAGGTGGTGGTTTCCACCTTTCTGTCCTCCAGATTACCCTTTCATCTGCCTCCATGCTTCTGCTCTTGATTCTTCTAGTGTATTGTTCATCTCTGTTTGTTTGTTCTTTAGTTCTTCTAGGACTTTGCTAAGCATTTCTTGCATCTTCTCCATTGTGTTTTTGAGACCCTGGATCATCTTCACAGTGATTTTTCTGAATTCTTTTTCTGGAAAGTTGCCTGTGTCCACTTCATTTAGTTGTTTTTCTGAGGTTTAGCTTATCCCTTCATCTTAGACATCACCCTCTGCTTTTTTATCCTGATTAACTTTCTGTAATGTGATTTTCTTTCTAACTGCTGCAAGACTGTAATACCACACTATCTTAATCTCTATAGCTTTATATTGAATCTTGAAATCAAGTAATATCAGTCCTCTAACTTTATTATTTATTTATTTTTAGTATTGTGTTGACTTTCTGGTTACTTTGCCTTCCCAGGTAAGCTTTAGAATCCTTTTGTTAATATTTGCAAACTAGTTTGGTGGGTTTTTGATTAAAATTGAATCCATAGATCTGGGTGAGAAAAACTGACTTCTTTTTTTAAAAAGTAATTGTATTTATTTATTTATGACTGTGCTGGGTCTTCATTGCTGTGCAGGCTTTTCTCTCGTGAGCTGGGCCTACTCTCTAGTTGTGGGGTGCAGGCTTCTCATTGCCGTGGCCTCCCTTGCTGTGGAGCACTGGCGCTAGAGCACTCAGCCTTCAGTGGGCTCGGTAGTTGTGGCTCCTGGGCTCTAGAGCACAGGCTCAGTAGTTGTGCATGGGCCTAGTTACTATGTGGTATGTGGGATCCTCCTGAACCAGGGATTGAACTCATGTCTCCTGCATTGGCAGGTGGATTCTTTACCACTGTGCCACTAGGGAAGCCCTGAACTGACATCTTAACAACATTACATCTTTCAAGCCATGAGCATGCAGTATCACTTCATTTATTTAGATCTTTGACTTCTTTAATCAGTTTTATTTATAGCATATAAATTGTATGCATATTTTATTAGATTTATATGTAAGCATTTCATTTTTGTGTTAATTGTATAACTGTGTTTTTAATTTCAGTACTAATTCTTCATTGCTGGTTATAAAGGAAAGCAATTGACTTGTACTGTATATTAGCCATGTATCTTGTATCCAGTGACGTTGCTATAATTGCTTATTAGTTCCAAGAGTAAGTTTTTGGTTCTTACTGATTCTTTAATCTCTACGTAGACAATCATCTCATCTACAGTTTTATATCTTACTTCCCCATCTGTTTACCTTTTATATCATTTTCGTCTCTTGTTGACCTAGCTAGCACTTCTACTATGATGTTGAATAGGAGTGGTAAGAGGGGGCACCTTTGCCTTGTTCTCAGTCCGAGAAGGAAATCATCCACTTTCTTAGTGAAGTCTGATTTTAGCAGCATAGCTTCTGTAGATGTTCTTATCTACTTTAGGGAAGTTCCAAATTTGGGGAAGGTCCCCCCTGTTTTTAGTTTGCTAAGAGTTTTTATCAGGAATCTGGGTTAGATTTTGTCAAATGCTTTTTCTGTATCAGTTGATGCAATTATATGTTTTTATCTCTTTAGTCTGTTGTTGTAGCTTATATTAATTGACTTTCAAATGTTGGACCAAACTCGCATACCTAGAGTACATTCCAGTTGGTCATGATATATATTTTATACATTGTTGAATTTTATATTTCTAACGTATTATTGAAGATTTTTACATCTGTGTTCATAAGAGATGCTGGTCTGTAGTTTTCCTTTCTTGTAGTGTCTTTATCTGGTTTTGGTAATACTGGTCTCATACAACGAGTTAGGAAATATTCTTTCTGCTTCTGTTGAAAGAGATTGTAGGTAGTTGGTATTACTTTTTCCTTAAATGTTTGGTAGAACTTATCAGTGAAATATCTCAGATCAATCTTTTCTTTTTTGTAATATAAATATCGATACTTTCTTTAAGAAATTCTTTCTTTTTTATCCAGTCTTACAATCTCTATCTTTTTTTAAATATAAATTTAATTATTTTAATTGGAGGCTAATTACTTTACAATATTGTATTGGTTTTGCCATACATCAACATGAATCTGTCATGGGTGTACNATCTCTATCTTTTAATTGGTACCTTGTAGTTGAGTTGGTAAAGAATCTGCCTGCAATGCAGGAGACCTGGGTTTGATTCCTGGGTTGGGAAGATCCCCTGGAGAAGGAAATGGTAACCCACTCCAGTATTCTTGCCTGGAGAATCACATGGACAGAGGAGCCTAGCAGGCTACAGTCCATGGGGTCGCAAGAGTTGGACATGACTTAGTGATTAAACCACCACCACCACACTTTTTCATTTACTATTGTTGTTGATAATGTTTTGGTTTAAATCTATCATCTTCCTATTTATTTTCTTATTGTACCATCTGTTTTTCTCTTTATTTGCTCTTTCATTTGGGACTGAGTGTTTTTTAACTTTATTTTATATCCTCTATTGGCTTATGAGCTGTAACTCTTTGTTATTTAGTAGTTGGATTAGCATGTGTAATAACATTTTTATCACCATATTAAACTACTTCATGTGTAGCATAAAAATAATGCTATTCCGTTTCTACCCTCCCAGCCTTTATACTGTCTTCAACCTTTTTATTTTCATATGTGATATAAACTTCACATTACCTTATTATTTTTGTTTAAACATTATGTTTTAAAGACATTTAAATAATAAGAAAAAATCTTAGATATTTTCCCATGTAGTTAACATTTCCAGTGTTCTTCATTCTTTTGTGTAGATCCATATTTCCACCTGGTATTATTTTCCTTGTGCCTAAAGGACATTTTGAAACTATTTCTTGTAGTGTGGTCTTCTGCTGAGGATTTTGTTTGGCTTTTTTTATCTGAAAATATCTTTATTTCACCTTTTTTTTTTAAAAGAGTATTTTCACTGGTGCAGTGACTTTTGACACTAACTGCCCAGAATTGGGCAGAACTTAGGTTATGGCCACAGTCTTCCACAAAACTATCGTTACTTTAGACATCACCTGCATGATTGGCAGTTCCCAGGCCACTCATAATTCTCATCAACTATCCAGTTCAGTGTTCCCACTGCCTCCTCAGATTTAATAATTTGCTAGAATGACTTGCAGAAATCATAAAAGAACTATATTTACAAATACAGTTTTATTAAGGCAAAAAAAATATATTAAGAACCAGCCATTTAATATATCTCTATAAAAATAGAGACACTTAAGGTGAAGTCTGGGAGGGTCCCATGTGTGAAGTTTCTGGTGCCTCTCTCCATGCAGTCTAGATGCTTCACTCTCCTGGCACACTGATGTGTAACAAGACGCAGAGGAACGCTCATCAGAGCCTTGGTGTCCATAGTGCTTACTGGGGTTTCGTTATGTAAGCATGATTGATTGATTCATCGGCTTTGTGAGTGAACTCAGTCTCTGGCACCCCTGGAGGCCAGAGTATTATCAGGTGGCTTAAAGCTTCAGCTCTCTGTTCTCTTGGTTCCTCATCTTATTTGCATAAACTGTCTGGCCCCACCGTGAATAACGAAGACACTCTATCACTTGGGAAATTGCAAAGATTTAGAATCCCAGGAACAGGGGAGCCTGGTGGGCTGCCGTCTGTGGGGTTGCACAGAGTCGGACACAACTGAAGTGACTTAGCAGCAGCCACAGAGACACATTCCTAGGAACTGGGGACACAATGCCACCAGGTTCTTTATTACACAGTAGCTGGGTATAGAATGCCAGGTTGGTAGGATTTGTGTTTTTTCTCATTAATTTGAAGATGTTATTTCATTATCCTTTTGCATTATTTTCAGTGAGAAGTCTACTATAATCTTTATTCCTGTCTAAACATGTCTTTCCTACCCCCGTCAATCTGCCTCCCAACTACTTTAAAATTTTTGTTTTTATCATGAATTTTGAGCAATATGATGTTAATGTGCTTTGGTATATATCTCTTTCTCTTAGAGATTCTTAGATAAAATGGGTTTATAGTTTTTTCCATCAAATTTAGAAAACCATCAGCCATTCTTTCTTCAAATATGTTTTCTGCATCCTCCACTCTCTTATCCTTTAAGGATTATTATTCTGCTTGAAGTTGTCACACACCTCAGTGATGTGCTGGTTTTTATTATTGTTGTTATTTGCAACTTTTTTTCCTCTTAGTGTTAGGCATTTCTGGCATGTGTGTGTTCTGTGAATCCCTAGCTTTGCTGTGAGCTCCTGGAAGATTCTTCATGTTCTTTTCAATAACCATCACCACACCTGGTCCTTGGAAGGCTGGTCATTGTTTGTAGGATATTCACGTTCAGGGCCTTGAGGCTTTAGATTGGTGGCTTTGGGAACCAACAAAGTGCATCTAGCTTTACATGTCAGGGATCAAACTGAGGGTACTTGTTCATCTCTGAGATGACACTATTCAAAAAGAATTTTATATATATAGTTTTTTGGACCTTGCTAATTCTGAGGAGGCCTGATTCTTTTTAAGTCCTACCTGGATGGAGGAGCCTGGTAGGCTGCAGTCCATGAGGTCGCTAAGAGTTGGACACGACTGAGTAACTTCACTTTCACTTTTCATTTTCATGCATTGGAGAAGGAAATGGCAACCCACTGCAGTGTTCTTGCCTGGAGAATCCCAGGGACAGAGGAGCCTGGTGGGCTGCCATCTATGGGGTCACACAGAGTCGGACACGACTGAAGCGACTTAGCAGCAGCAGCAGCAGCAAAGAAACAGCTATTCTCAATCACTTTTCTCACACCCTGGTGACATATGCCAGCCAGGAGGTAGGATGGAGGAGCCTGGTAGGCTGCAGTCCATGAGGTCGCTAAGAGTTGGACACGACTGAGTAACTTCACTTTCACTTTTCATTTTCATGCATTGGAGAAGGAAATGGCAACCCACTGCAGTGTTCTTGCCTGGAGAATCCCAGGGACAGAGGAGCCTGGTGGGCTGCCATCTATGGGGTCACACAGAGTCGGACACGACTGAAGCGACTTAGCAGCAGCAGCAGCAGCAAAGAAACAGCTATTCTCAATCACTTTTCTCACACCCTGGTGACATATGCCAGCCAGGAGGTAGGATAAACCACAAGAGGTAGCCCTCAACCCACAGGAAACCCAGAGTTGGTCCTGAGTTGAGAGCAGATCTACTGCATAAAGTTGAGCACCTCACTGGGGCTCCCTGGCAAGGGGATGAGTAGAACCTGAGAATGCCTCTTCTTCGTTAGTTCTCCTAAAGAGAGTGCCTTTATATAATTGATACAGAGGTACTGCACAGGGTAGGGAGCTGTTGTTTGAGAGACTGATTTTTCTAAGATCAGTACTGTGCTTAGTCATTCAGTTGTGTCCAACTCTTTGTACCCCATGAACTGTAGCCTGCCAGGCTCCTCTGTCCTTGGGGATTCTCCAGGCAAGAATACTGGAATGGGTTGCCATGCCCTCCTCCATATTGCAGGTCTTCCACATTGCAGGTGGATTCTTTACTGTCTGAGCCACCCGGAAGATCAGTACAGAAAGACATTGAGTGCCATCCACGCCTGTTGAATGGAGATAATGAGAAACGCATGGGCAGCTTTGTGGCACTTTGGAACATCATACTCTATACAAAAAATAAATTGTCCAAGAAGAAACCAGGGCCTGCTGAACTATCAGGTCCCTGGGTAGCTGCTGTTTCTCATAGCTAGTGAGGGTTCATAGAGGTGAGCACAGAAGTGGGGTGGTGGGCAGGGACTGGCTGAGTGATCAGCACATCATGGAGTGTGGTGCTTACTTCCACATGATTTTTGGGTAGAGACATGTTGACAGCTTCTCCTAAATACCAGCCCCCAGTTGGCAATTGGACCACAGAAGTATGACAGGCTTAGATTTGGCAACTGTGGTCCTTAGCACTAAGGTAAGCATACAGTTTTTTTTTTTTTTTTTTCAATTTATTTTAATTGGAGGCTAATTACTTTAGAATATTGTGATGGTTTTTGCCATACATTGACATGAATCAGCCATGGGTGTACATATGTTCCCCATCCTGACCCTCCCTCCTACCTCCCTCCCCATTCCTATCCCTCAGGGTCATCCCAGTGCACCAGCCCTGAGCACCCTGTCTCAGACCTGGACTGGTGATCTGTTTCACATATCATAATATACATGTTTCAATGCTATTCTCTCCAATCATCCCACCCTCGCCTTCTCCCACAGAGTCCAAAAGTCTGTTCTTTACATCTCTGTCTCTTTTGCTGTCTCGCATATAGGATCATTGTTACCATCTTTCTAAATTCCATATATATGCCTTAATATACTGTATTGGTGTTTTTTCTTTCTGGCTTACTTTGCTCTGTATAATAGGCTCCAGTTTCATCCACCTCATTAGAAGTGATTCAAATGCATCTTTTTAATAGCTGAGTAATATTCCATTGTGTATATGTACCACAGCTTTCTTGTCCATTCGTCTGCTGATGGACATCTAGGTTGCTTCCATGTCCTGGCTATTGTAAACAGAAGCACACAGTTTTGTTCAAAGCTTCTGAGCTATAAGTTTACAAGTTGTAGGGGACATGTGAAAACTAACAAAGAGATGGAGATAATTCCTACCCTGTGAAAGGTTTGGGCATGCTTTGCAGACTTGGGGGCCTTGTGTATGGACTGTTTAAGGAGCACCACTCTCCTAAGTCCCCACCTGAGAACTTCATTTTCCCCTAGGCACACATATTTCTGGGTTAGCTCCTTGGATGCAGTGTGCAGAATATATGTGCAAGAAAGAGCCTTTCAGACCAGCAGTCCCGTTGCCCTTTGAGAAGTGTTTGAGTGTTTGGCTGTGTGCTCTGCCCTGAATGAGTTCAAGCCTTTGCAAAGTTGGGTTACCTTGACTAGGCAGATTGGAACCTGAGGTGTTCCAAGGAGGACAGGAAATTGTCAAGCTGCTGCTAGATCTGGAACAGATGTCTGAGAAGCATAGATTGGTTATAGGCAACTTGGGAACAAGGGAAACCCGCTGGGCTGCCAAACTTTTGCAAAGAGAGAATCATTAAACTAATGGTGGGCCTGGAAAAATAATCATATGCGCTCATTGCCGATGCTAGGGGATGATTTCTTTTCTGGAGGTTATCATCTCAGCCTTCCCCAGAAGCAAACCTCACAGAAGATTTCTTTTACTTTCCCTGTCTACAGGTAACAGTCCTTTGGATAGTCCCCGGAATTTCTCTCCAAATGCACCTGCTCACTTTTCCTTTGTTCCTGCCCGTAGGTAAGTTGATAGACTCTTCTGTGACTAACATGTGTGGTATTTGCATGAATGTCAGTTAAATGTCAGCTTCCTCCTTTGAGGCATTGCCCTTCTAAGTGCATTACCTTCCGTCTGCCAGCCATCAGAATTCTTTTCCTGCTTTCCTCGCCCGGGTCGTAATTATCTTTTCAGCCTTTGTTTTCCAAACACCATAGGTGTTTGCATTTGAGTGTTCAAATGGGCAAGCATATATTAGAAGTGGATTTATTTTACAATCTTAAACAGAAATACCTGGTTTCCTGAGGGTATATTCTGAAACATTATACTCTCAATTGAGAGCTGTGCTAATGAGAAGATGGGCTCTCCTCCCAGGAGGACCCGAAGTTACACTTTCCCTCCTCTAACTCAGCTAGTTCCAGGGAGCTGGAAGGGGCCATTTATGCCTCTCTCCTTGAGGATAAAGAGACTACCAGGTCTTCACTTATACTCCCATGAATTTAGAAAGATTTGGTATGATAAAAAGCCATGCTTGTATTCCTCACATTTCACTCATTTCTGGCAGTGATATGAACTTGTCTCCAGCACGTGGGAGCAGTCTTGACAGTTCAGCCCACTGCCAGGCTATCACCTGGCCTCTGGAGAAGTACTGAGCTGACTGACATGAGTCCATCCAATCCATGTGTCAAGTCTTCTTATACAAATTATTTACTTTTCAGAACATCTCTACAATTCTTGCTTGGCTGAGTTTGTGTTTTTTGATTTTATTTTTAAAGCTATTCTTGATTAGAGCCAGTCTTTGTCATTAAGACCTCCAGAAAAGGAATGCTTTCAGTATAGGAATATGCTGGATGCATGCATCTGCTTTTCCAGCCTGGCTGAAAGTCTCATTTGTCCCAGACTTGCTGCCTCAATTGTGTGTGAACTCTCACCTCAGAGCCGGGACAGCAGGACCTAGGACTGTCCTCTATACTGAGTCATTTCCCGTTCATTCAGTAAATATTTACTGAGCACCCAGTAAGCCAGGCACAGGCTGGGTACTTAGTGGGAACTGGACAGACAGAGCCCTCATTTTCTAGAAACTTAGTGGAGTTAGTAGAGTCTGTGCACTTGTTGTTCCCTTTGAAGAAATGCTGTTCCCTCACGTCTTTGCTTAGTTAGCACCAGCTCTCCAGGGAGGCCTTCCCTCACCATATAGTATAAAGAAGTCCCCATCATTCTCCAGCAGACCATCCAGTTTGATGTTCAGACTAGTACCTTTCAGTGCCTGATACAGTCACCCCTGGGTATCCAAAGGGAACTGGTTCCAGGACCCCAGTGGATACCAAAATCCACAGATGTTTAAGTCTCATGGTATTTGCATATAACCTGTATACATCCTCTTCTGTACTTTAGATCATCTCTGGATTACTTATAATACCCAATACAATGTAAATGCTATGTAAATAGTTTTAAATACAGTGTGAATAGTTGCTGGCACCCAGAAAATTCAGGTTTGGCTCTGTGGGACTTTCTGGATTATTTTTTCCGTGAATATTTTTGATTCACTGTTGGTTGAATCTGCAGATGCAGAACTATGGATAAGGGGGGCTGACTGTATTTTCTTATTTGCTTTCCGTTTCCTCTTAACCAGAATCAAAGCACCTTTAATAGAGATGCCTTAATATGTTGCAAATATGTCTGCTGGTATATAATAAGCACTCAGTCGGTGCTTATTTATTGAATGAGTGGTGGGGAAGAATAATGACAAGCAAATGAACAAGTATATAGTTATAACCTGTGATGAGCACTGTAAAGAGAAAGAATATGATGCTGCCTGAAAGAGCAGGAGGGGAATGAGGCTAGAGAGTCTATACTGGGTGGTCATGTAAGGCCTCTAAGAAGAACTGACCTTTAAGCCAGCCTGAAGGATAAGAAGGAGCCTGCCTTGTTGAAAGTGAGAACACAGGTGTGTAGACCAATCCAGGCAGAGGGAATAACTTGTTCTGCTGGTGCCCTCTGCCTGTGTCATTGTGTGGGCTTTAGGAATAGATCAGCTGGGAACTTTGAGGCTTGGTATTACCACTGAGAGCCACACAGGTCTGTGCTAGATGGCCTAAAGTTTGAGTCGAAGACAGAAATCTAGGCTGTCCCCTTACCAGACAGAGTCAGGAAAGCGGTTAGGTATTGATAGGGGAAGGGAAGAAGATGTCAAGCCTGCCGAACAGAGTCCTCGGGAATTGTGTTTCCTGTCATGAAGTCCAGCACGGGCTTTATAGCATTGCATTAGTTTGGAATTTCACCCAAAAGGCAGATGTAATGAAACTCTAGGGGTATACCTGTTAGTCATACAATTCCGTCTCTAACCTTTGCACATTCCTAAAGAGAAGGTTTGCCCCTGCCAAGCTAGACCAAATGCCAGGGGTCAGGGAGATCAGTCTCTCTGGTTCCCTTTGGTTCTCACTTTAATGTATGTCTTTCCACCACAGCCATGGCCACAGAGCAGACAGGTAATAGCGGACTTGACGGGGAGGGGCTGGGAAACTGCTGTGCATGGCCAGACAGTGTGGTTTGTGGTCTTGTGCTTGGTGAGAACTGGGTGTGATGAGTCTTCTCTGACTGTGGGTTTGGACATTTGGCCTTTCATTTCTAGCAAAGAGGTCCTAAGGGAGCGCCCTCTGCCTGCTGGAACCAAGGCTCCATGCTCATACGCTTAGAGGCAGGATTTGATAAATAGTTCCAAGCTTCTGAGCGAAGAGACAAGTCAGCCTCATTCCCACAGCTTTCCTTGATCACTCAGTGGATGACCCAGCAGAGGACACAGACGCCTCCTTATAGAGGCATTTCTGACTCTGGTGGTCCCTGCTCCTCAGTTTCTAGGAAAATGGCTGCCATGCAGTTGGTTTCCATTTCCGTGTGACGGAGGAAAAGTCACCTGTGGAGAAGTGTATCTGACAAGGGTTTGAGAAATGCCTCCCTGAGCTAGACTAGTTCCATTTTCACTGAGCTCTGTTTTCCAGGAATTGACTTGCTTTCTGTGTAGAGCTCTCAGGGCCAAGCAGAGAGGTCAGAGAGAACATCATGTTTGAGCAGGCTCATCTCAGAGACTAGGTTCCAGCAGGACTGGTTGCCTGGGTGGCATGAATTTTGAGTTGTGTGCATGTGGCATGGAACCCCTGGCTGTCCCCTAACAGAACCTAGTAGGAAAAGCTGCTCAGTGTTGGTGGGGGTGGAGGGGAGTGCTTCCAAAACAAAAGCCCTGGCAAGATTGATTCTTTTTGCTTCTTCCTCTCATGCCTCACCCCACCCACTGTTAACTGTGACGCCTGGAACAAAGCAATCCACCCTGATCTCTGGGTCTTAATGTTTTCTCTGAAGATTGAGAGTATTGAACTTAACTTCTAAAGGTCCTCCATTGCTAATGTTCAGAGAAGTTTTCCTCTAACTTCAACCAGAGCAGGTTACACCCCCAAGCCCCACAAGAAAGAACATTTGTTACAATATGTCCTATAATCCAGGAAAGAATCACTTGTCCATGTTATAAAAGCTTTAAGCCAAATATTTGCTTGATCTTTCTTCTCTACAGCAAAGCAGGTAACTGTGGTTCTCTGTAATGAGAGCTTTAGGCATATCCTCTAAAGAGCAGCTGGAAGCCTGCTGCAGAGTCTCATATACAGCCAAGGCTATACCACCTCACTCCTCATTCATCAGGTTGCTGTCACTCTTTGGCAAACATTCTCAAAGATTGGATTTATCAATCCTGATGGGTTCTGGGTAGCCTTTGACTATTTGCCGTCTGTTGATTCATACTCAGATCCAAGTGGTAGTTTCATTTCTTCCTGGTTATCAACCCAGTAGCCTGGGGCACCCCAAAGGGCCCTTCATGTAGAGCCTTTAGGAAGGGAACTAGCATTTCAGTGGCAGTTCTCTCCTTGTGATGTAACCTTTAGCTGAGATCCTCTGTCATTGCTAGAAGTGAATAAGCTGAGAGTGTAAAGATGTATATTCCAAAACCATAGTATTGCATAACAGATGTTCTTATTTAAAGTTATGGACTCCTTTATAGTCAGAGATGTCTGTCTGTCTTTCAGTGGAAAATACAGAACAATAGGCCCCATGTAGGAGAGAGATATGAACGCATGTGCTGGACCAAGCAGTACAGTCTTGAGACAAGAAAGAATCCACCAGTGAATTAGTTGCCCCCAAAAAACTGATCAAAAGACAGGCAGGTCCTGGGCTCAGGGTGGGGTCTGGTAGAAACTGCCTAACGTTCGTTTCTTACATAGGACTGATGGACGGGCTGGTCTTTGGCCTCATTGCCTTCTTCAGGCTATGGAACCAACACCCCTAGCTCTACTGTCTCAGTAAGTAGCCAAGTCTGTGGCTGTACTTCCTTCACCCTACAGTGTTGTGAAATGGTTCTCAACTTTTTCTCCAAAGCCCAGCTCAGAGAGGTTGTTTGGGATGAGGCTGAGGGGAGCAGAGGTCTGGCGGCCCTTAACAGCCATAGTCAGATCCATTACATGCCTTTGGAAAGAATTAACCAGCTTGTTTCTGAGCATCAGTTATTCCTAGTGGAGTCCGAGGGGGACTTGAGGATGGACTTTTTCTTTGTCCATGAGGCTGGGCACAGGGACTCTTAAGCACGGTTCCCTTGCTCCCCTATTTTATTTCCAGAACTGCAGTCAAGAGCAGATAACCCCTCCCATGTCTCAAAGGACATGTATCCTCCAACTTGTTCACTTTTCCTTTCAAAAACTTCTAAAACTTCTTAGAGAAGATTTTAGCCTAAAACACAACAGAGGTCCTATTGCTGCTGTGCACAGCTGATGCTAAAATGAGACTTCTCACTGAGCAGCTTTTAATTGAAGGCAGGATGACACATTGGCAGACACTTTCTGTAAAGGGCCGTATTTCAGGCTTTAAAGCCACAGACTGGATGACCCATTTCCCTTGTATTCCACCATTCTTTAGGTCTTCGCAGCTCAATTTGTCTATATTCATAAATTCAAAGCAGGTAAAAGGAGTGACTCTTTTTCTTTTCTTTTTTTTGCTGCACCTCACAGCCTGTGGGATCTTAGTTCCCTGACCAGAGATCCAACCCATGCCTTCTGCAGTGGGGGTGCAGAATCTTAACCACTGGACCCACAGGAGAGTCCTAAATATTACTCTTAAATTAATCCAAAGATCTCACTGGTCTTTCGGCAGCTGTTAGTTTCAGATCTTTCCCTAGTAAATATCCCTTCCCATAATCCTTTACTCAGCCATGATTTTTTTAGATCCAAGGTAAGTGTCATGTATTTATTATGCATATATATTGCGTTCAAAAAATTTTAATTGACCCAACCCATTGCTTCAGCTTATTTTATTGAAATACCTTAAAATACCAACTTTGCTTCACGTTAGTTGCAGTTGAGTGAGGATGCTTTTTTACAGTTTCTGTCCAAACCACTTATAAAAAACGTGACCAAGACAGAGCCCTGTGAAAACCTCCCATCAGCTGTTTACAACTTTACTTATTATAGCATTCCTTGAGAGAAGTATGCACTCTTAGTCAAAAAAATTCTGATTTCTCACTTGGTATTAAGGCTTACGTGTGGCCTCAGAGTTCTCTCAGTGTGGTGCTGCAGCTTTGAGTATAAATGGATTTAGACATTTAACCCCAGATCCTTCATCAGTTGGTGAGCGGAAGTGAGCCAAGAGCGTTAGACTGGCTGCTGCTGTAGCTGGTCTGACCGGGTAAGAGGGGTTCACTGACCAGGGCTGCCGCAGGAAAGGCTGCACTGTGGGCTGCCTCTAATAGCTCAGCTCACTCCCTCTCATCATCTCCCGTGACTCCGGTGGGCTTAGCTTTAATCTCAGTCATCAGGCCATGTTTAGAACTCTTACCTATTTTCAGGTCAAGTCTAGTCTTTGGGTTTCAGATCTGAAAATAATTTCCTTCCCTGCTGAATTTTCTTGCCTATTGGTATCCCTAGAGCCTGGGTAAAGTGGTCACAGCCTCAGCAAAGCCAGTTGCCCTCTGGTTAACAGCCTGAAGGAAGTATTGCTGAGCTCCCCTGGGGCTCTCCAAGGTGTTGTAGGAAGGAGAACTTACCAGGATGTCGTTTGTAGGCCGAGCATCCCTAGGACATTGCCAAAGAAGCCAGGAAGCATGACTTATTAATTGCTTGCCATTCCAACTAGCCAAAAGTTTCACGAAAGTAAGGGGTCCTTGTAGGAGAATCTGCTTTTTGCCACCTAAAGAGGACCCCTAGGGAGTTGAGGAGCTCTCATACCTCACGAATGTCTGGGTCTGACCCCCTGCAAAACTCAGGAAGGAGGAGAGTATCTCGGCTCCATCGGACTGAGAGCCCTGAGGGGTAGAGATGGACAGGATCGTGCCCCGTGGGGAAGCCTGCCGCTGTGGGCTGACTTCAGGTTCACATTGACTGGGGCCCCTCACCATTCTCAGCCCACCTCCGCTCCCGGCCTACCTCAAACTTGTCTCTAATGCTTATTTTCAACGTCCCCTCTAGTCCTCGTGCTCCTCTCAGGAGAAGCTGCACCAGCTGCCTTTCCAGCCCACGGCCGATGAGCTGCACTTCTTGACGAAGCATTTCAGCACAGAGAGTGTGCCTGATGAGGACGGGCGGCAGTCCCCCGCCCTGCGGCCCCGCTCCCGCAGCCTCAGGTGAGGGCCCCTCCGCCCAGTGCCCTGGAGCTCAGCTTGTCCTCAGAGCCTAGGAGTTGGCACACTTGCTTCATAAAGGGCAAGACAGTGAATAGTTCACGCTTTGTAGGCCATACCACCTCTGGCAGCTACTTACTCTGCTGTTGTGTGGACTTATCCACAGACATTATGTGAACTTTATTTATAAAGGCAGGCAGCTGGTCAGATTTGGTCTGTGGGCTATAATTTGCCAACCCCTGGCCTGGCACATTGGCACAGCTCGAATGAGTCCAGCCCAGGGAGGCCCAAGCCCTTTGGCTTCAGGTGTAGTTCAGCTCACCCCACCACTCCCTGCCACCGAGAGGTGCCTAACGATGCTCTTAGGCAAGAAGAGGGGGGTCCTTCTTCTTCCCTTTAAAAGTAGTTGGCAGCAGAAATGTACTGTGGACTCTTTTCAGTTATGGGAGAGTAATGGTATCATCCCTTCTGATGGTTACCTGGCTAAAAACCCAGAGGCTCAGAATATATTACTCGGCCAACTGAAAACATTGCTTCTGAGGACACTTGTGACTGACTCAAGGAGAAGGCCATCGCAAAAGAAGAACTAAATGGCCATCTCAATCAGTCTCATCTCCCTGAATCACTAGGGCTCATCAAACCAATCAGTCCTTAATCCCTGATTTCTCTGTGTATTCCTTGGATTCAGTCAGCTCTCTCTTTGGCGTTAGATGGTAAATCTGTGCCAAAATTCCAGGTTCAAGAAGAAGGTGGAAACTGCAATGAGCAGGGCTTTCAGAGATGGAGCTCAGCTTTCCAGGGCCCCTGAGAGATACTAAATTGGCCAACATGTTGAGGGTGGGGGCCAAGGAGTAATGCCTCCCAGGAAGAGTCCCCTCGGGTAATGTTGGCACTGCAGGTGTCAGGGAGTGAGCTGAGCCAGACCACAAAGACTGGTTCAAGTTTAGTTGAGGACAGTAATGACTGGTACTGCAGTGCACAGGGTCAGATTTTCAGACAAGGGAGCATGGAACCCAGTGCCACAGAGGAACGTCTGAATCTTGGTGCTCTTCACAGTCCACACAGAAACAGGGGCACCTGTTAGACCATCTGAGATTGAGAGGATGGCAGGACCTCTGGGAATCCCTGAGGATTACTCTTAAAATGCTCGGTAATGTGCATTAATGCAGCAGACGGACCAGGGCCACTGCAGAGAGGAAAGGCAGAGAAGAGCAGCTCTGGACTCAACTGGGATCACAGGTCGGGGGCATCAAACTGGGCAGGACCCAAGTAGCCACTCAAATATGTGACTCAGACTTTGAAATCCTTTATGAGGATATAATCACACGTGGGCCAGAGTGGAAGATTTAGATGGCCCAGGTGTACAGTCCTCAACAGGCTGGTAGGACCAGCCTCATTCATCCCCCAAGTAGAGCTAGGTCAGCCCCACTGGCTGCAGCTTGTTTGGGAAAGATACAGGTATACACTGTCTTCCTCTAGTTGTTTTGATGGTTGGTAGTTTGATTTGATTTGATTCCTGGAACATGCTGGGGGTGTGCCCAACCCCACTGGCCAAAGCAAGGAGGACCCAGAGAGTCCTGTTATGGGGGTGGGGATCCTAGAGGAACCACCTGTGGCTTCAAGAGTGGTCTCTTCCTGTCTAGGCCTTTTCAGGCCCTGGTAGAGGTCTTTGTGAAGGCCAGGCCTCTTATGGGAAGGTAGTCTAGCTCCAAGTGACCCATTTTGAGCTGAAGAAAGTGTACTGGCAGCTCCAGGAATAAGGAGGCTCTGGAACTCAGCACTCCTGAAGGTGGGAATGTATGGGTGCTACAGACGGTGGGCAGGCACGGGCTCTGGGGGTGGGCATCTTTCTCCTCAATGTCCCTGGCACTAACGTAACACACTTGTTTCTTTCTTATTTAGTCCTGGACGGTCACCAGTTTCCTTTGACAGTGAAATAATAATGATGAATCATGTATACAAGGAAAGATTCCCCAAGGTAAGGATCCAGATTAAAAGAAACGGTAATATCTCAAGGATGCCGCCTCCAGCCAGCCCCACTGCAAAGACCAGAGGTGGGAGGTAGCACCCTTTCTCTGGAGGCAGCCAGAATGGAGGGCACAACATGGGGGCTGCCAGACTGCCAGAGAAGAGGAGGGACAGAGGACCTGGAAGCCTGGGGCCTGTGCTTGCAAGCCTCTGTTTGCCCACTTCCCCACAGAAAAGGGGTGTCTAGAGGGAAATGTCAAAGCCATATCCTACCACATGTTAATGGGGAAGGAAAGAGCAGAGATCTTGGTTCTAACCCCTCAGTGAGAATCCATGAGTTGGGATCCCCCAGAAGGAGATCTGCCCTCTGAGAGCACCTTCAAGGCAGATTTCTAAATTTCCCCTGCCACAAAATTGGCCAGAGGGAGCAGTAAGGTGGGAGAGGGAGCTCAGAGTTGCTACTCACAACTGGACTTGTGTTTTCAAGTGGGGAAATGCCGAGGAGGGAGGCGGGTTACTGTCCTGAGATAGCTGGGAAGTGGTCTTCGTCGCTGCAGTTTTGATGGTGAGCCTCCTCGTATGTGGAGCGAGAACCTTGTTTGGCATTTGCATTGCCTTTTGAAGACCACATGCCTAGACCCTGCGATGTGGCTGTCTAATGACAGGCCTTGGCCCTGCAGAACAAACCAGCTCTGGAGAGAGGGAGCCAGGGCCAGGTGGACCCCTCTTCATGACAGCAGCAAGCATGAGGTCTTCAGGCCTCTTTCTCCACCTCCATCCAGGCCCCGGGTTCTGCCTGTTCATCTGTATCAGGGCTGGCAATGTGTGGTTTCCTGCTCCTCCAACGTGTCCTTTCTCTAGCCTCGGGGAGTCTCCGGCCACACGTGGCAGGCTGAGGGAAGGCTGTGCCACCCTTGTGCTTTCCTTCTTCACAAGAAGCGGAGCAGTGAGCAAGAGCAGATTCTGGGAGCAGACCGCCTGCGTCCAAGTCTGCCTCCCCTGGGTGTTAGTCTTGTGCCCCGGGGCAGATGGTTGACCTCTCTAACTTCGCTTGCCTCATCTGTGATTTGGGATAAGAAGAGAATCTCTCTCATAGGGAGCTTGTGAAGATTAATGAACATTAAACTTTTCTAACTGTGCCCAGGACACATTAAGCACTCAGAAGTGTTAGCTATTATTTCCCTGCTGCTCTGTGGTCTGCACTCTCTAGCCTTTGAGTGGGCCCTGGAGAACAAGAGCAAAGCAGAGGGGCAGAGTGACTGTGGAAATCATTCTGTTGTGCTTGGTTCTTTATTAAAAAACTTGGGGATATGTATAGTATTTGGAAATGCACCCCATGTTTCCTCCTCCTCCTCCTTAGGTGTTGTGTTATTCCAGCACTCCTTGTTTGTATGTCCGCAAGTCATTCATGTAGGATGAAGTGATGATAGAGAAAATATGCTGACTCCTTCCACTCCCTCCCACCACCGTATATATATATGTGTCTATATATGCATAAACCAAAAATGTGTGTATACATACACACACATACACAAATATCCACATAAACACACTGAAAATCAGAAATTGCCACCTGGTGGGCAAAGAAAAGAAAGCCAAGCCCCAGATAGGCAGGAACTTGTTAGCTCATGTATGTTCTCTCGACATTCATGTGCAGTTAGGTCCCCAAAAGGCTTCTGAGCCAAACCCCATGCTGCTCTGCTGGGGATCTGGGTCCATGAGCCGGCAGATTCACAACTTGAGTTACTCTCTGAACATCTGCTTAGCTCACTTGGGTCCTAAGGTGAAGTAAGACATCCTGAGATAATCAGATTCCCTCTGGCTTGAGGAAGTTCCCAGTTTGGAGACAGATTTAGAAACCAGCAGTGTCCACACACCAAGTTTGTATAGTTGGGGGGTCCAGTGGAAGCACAGAGGAAAAGAAGCCCTAGTTTGCCTGGAGGAATCAAAGCATTCCAGAGGAAAATGATGCTTGAATTGAGATTAGAAGGAGTCATAGGAGTTTGCCAGGCAGGCTTGGCAGGTGAAAAAGCCACACACAAGCAACAGCATAAATAGACAGAGGCGTGAGACAGCATAATGAAGGAGCAAAACAACAGAACCCCAGTGTCCTTAGAGCAAGAAAGCATGCCCTTTCAGGAGTGGAGAGGTGGGCAAGGCCAGATGGGAGAGGGCCTTGACTGAATGACTTGACTTGAAGGTGGCCTTTCATGTGTCCAATCATCAGGTTCCCCAAGTGCACCATGAGGAAAGCAGGATCACAGAGCTGTCCTCAGGCTATGACCAGGCCCTTCAGGCTTAGCTCCCGGCGACCTGGCTCAGGAGGAGAGAGTCACTTGTCCTGTTTGACTTGCAGGCCACTGCACAAATGGAAGAGCGTCTAGCCGAGTTCATCTCCTCCAACACTCCAGACAACGCATTGCCCTTGGCTGATGGAACCTTGAGCTTTATTCATCATCAGGTGATAGAGATGGCGCGAGACTGCCTGGACAAATCCCGGAGCGGCCTCATTACCTCACACTACTTCTATGAACTTCAAGAGAATTTAGAGAAGCTTCTGCAAGATGTGAGTGTCCTTGTGCGAACTCTGGTGAATGCTCCATGTGGCAGTGGTTATTGGTCCTGAGCTCAGATTAAAGCGGTCACGGTGCTCCCAACCTGCTTGCCACCTCTTGCTGGTGTTGGGGGGGGCCCTGTCACGTGTCCTGCTGCTGCTGCTGGACTTTGGTTCCTCCTCCGTCCCCTGCATTTCTGAGAGAAGCCTGTTTAGTATCAGAACTCAGTGCTATGAGTCTTTCCCTTTTCTTATTCCAGTACCCTGCCTGAGGTTTCAGCACTGGTAGTATTCATAAATATTTGCCTGGGAGACTTGTAACCCAAAGCCGGAAAGAGGCCCCAGTGGCTGCCGTGGGCTCTTGTTTGGTAGACACACTGGTCTACCAAAGGCCCTGGCAAAGGTCTTTGTGAAGGCCAGGCCTCTTACAGGAAGGTAGTCTACGCTGGTGTAGGCAGAGCCTTGAGAGCGCGTCTTCTCAGCCGAGATAAAGCAGTCCTGAGGACTGCTCTGTGGGTTTATCTGTTCGCTGATACTCCCTGTACAGAGTGAGAAGTTCTCTATCGGGGACAGATGGTTTAGAGACCTGGTGCTCCTGAGCGTGAGAAGTCTCTGGGTGAAGTAATCCAGAGACCACTGAGTCCTCGCTACTTCATGCTCGCTGTTGGCTTCCTCTCCACCTCTCCACTTGGGTGATGGGTGCTTCTCCACAGACCACAGCTGTTCATATCGCACCATTAGCACAATTTAGGGGAGGGGAGATGTGCTGTCTCCCTGGGGCTGGGCTCTTCATGTCACTGGAGTGTTTCCCAGGCCAGACCCAGTTACCTCCAGACCCATGCCTTCTCACCAACTGAGCTGAGAGCCAAGGCTGATAATCAAACGCACTCCAGTGTGTTAGTCCAGAAGTTAGGAACAGGAAGTTTTTTGTTTTTTTAATTTAGGAAAAAGTTGAATCTAGAGAAAGGATCACGATCATTGCTGTCAGATACTGGGTCTTCTCATATGTAATAGATGCATAGCTTTTCTCTCCCCTAAAAGGCAGACAAGCCCAGTGGGCAAGAGTTGCTGTGAGGAAGGTTTTGATTTTAATAGATGAAGAAGTTCTTCCTTCTATAAAAGTGTCTTTCTGATTTTAAAAGTAATACTTGCATTCAGACATTGCAGAAATACAAGTTTAAAAAAGCTAAAGTCCCATGAAACATCACTGGCAGCTGTTTGTTTCCATTCAAGAATAACTTTCTAACAGTTCTGTAACAATAGATAGGAATCTGGGACTGAGAATCAGGTAAATGAACCAGACTTCCAAGGTTGCTTGTACGTGTAAGATTGATCTTCTCAAATGCTAAGGTCAGAGCCCTGCCCAGAAACTACAGGCATTTTCCAGACTCATTGCCCCTGAAATAGGAAGAATACTAGACACGGAGCCGGTGCAGTCATATGTTCTGTCGTTTGCTAGGCCCTAGGAATGCAGAAAAGAAGTTCAGTGCCGGTCTGGCTCAAGGAATTTGCCTTTGACTGGGGTGTACAGACACACCAATAAGAATTACAGTAAAAATAACAGCTATTATTTATTGAAGTGTCCTGTGTGCCAGACATCACACTGAGTGCTCTATGAATTACCTCACTTTTGTTTATTGTAGTAAGTGTGATTGATGAGCACTAGCTAGAGATGAATTCTGAGCACAGAGGAGGATATGCTGACTTTGTGGAGACTTCAGGAAAAGTTGGATCTTGATGAGGAGGTAGGAGTTCACTGGACTTAGGAAGTAGTACAAACAACCTCTCAGAGGTGTGGAGGAACTTGGTGCATTCTGGACATCACAGGTAAAGTAGTTTAACATGACTAGAATGAACGATGCCTGCGGGGAAACCTTGGTACGTGAATATGCTAGTTACTGCACTAATTTAACTTCACAACAGCACTGTATGGAAGATGCTATTATTATTCTCTAAATAAACAGATGAGAAAACCAAAACTTAAAGGGGCCAAGCTAGCCCAAGGTAACTTTTTCCTTGCGTAACAGAGTTGGAACCCAAACCCAGGTTATTCATTCCAGAGCCTAAGATCTTACACTTTCAAACACTTAGTCAGCAAGCATTGACATCTGCTATATAAGAGGCACCTATGCTAGGCTTAATATGTGAGGGAAAAAGAAAGACACAGGCTGTCTATTCGCAAGGCCAGCAGCATAGCTGTAGAGACAGTTAATTATAAGACAACATGCTAGTACCATGTGCTATGAGCAAGCAGCTAGGAGAATGTAGAAAAGGGAGCTGTTACTTCTTGTTCTTTGTGTGTGTGGTGTGTGTGTGTGTGTGTGATGGAGCAGGGGTCTTAGATGAACCTTCACGCAGTTGGCATTTGGGCTGTGCCTTAAAGGAGTGAACACAGTTTCATCCAGTGCCCAGCCTCTCTCCTCATTTAATAACCAGTTTTTTTTGTTTTTGTTTTTAAATAGTCTTCACTTGCTATATTTCTTTCCTTGCAACCTATTCACTACTCAGCCTTCCACTTTCCCTTCCCATATTCCACTAAAACAAAGTCCCCAAAGATCTAACTGGCCAGTTGCCAAATCCTGTGCCCTCTCTAAGCCCTCCTCTTTGCCTCTCTGCAGGAGTTTGCACAGTGAACAAACCTCTCCTTGATCTCCCCTCCCCCTGGTTGTCGTGACACTGTTCTCTCCCGTCTTGCTGCCCCTTCACAAGTTCTCTTGAATTCTGGTGTTCCGAGGGGCACCCTCCTGAGCATCCATGCTCCCGTTCTCCTTCTTCACTCTGATCAGTCCTGTCAGCTGTCATCCATCCACTAAGGGTCCCTGCCCACCTGCATTCCCCTGAGTTTCAGATCCTTCACTTTCCTTCTCACATCGGCTGGTATTCTTCATTGCAAGTAGTAGAGCCAGCTCAGAATGGTTTATTATATAAAGACTGAAAGGGCAGGCCTTAGAGAATTGAAGACAGCAATGCAACCAGGCTTTCGGAAGGGACCAGAGCTGGAAATGAGAACCTGTGGAAAGCCCAGGAAGTGTCATCTTCCTCCGGTCCAGTCTGTTCTCTCTTTGGTAGGTATGCTCATCCTTTTCCCCAGAAGTGGATTATACAAGTCTGTCACCCTGATATTAACAGTTGTCATTCCATCCATCTTTCAGCACGTATATCCCTTCTGGTCAGCTGTTGGAAGTGGGAGGGAAAGTGCAGCCACACAACACAGATTCTAGAGGTCAGAGCAGTTTCCAGAAAAAAGAAGCTCTCCTGGGCTGAGCAAATACCTCAGGAAGTTGCTAGTGTAGTACCTCAGACTCTCCAGGTCCAAAACAGAACTCTTTCCACCTACCTGCTTTGTCTTTAAAGCTAAAGGGAATATGTTCTTTACCTACCATAGGGGCTTCCTTGTAGCTCAGTTGGTAAAGAATCTGCCTACAATGCAGGAGACCTGGGTTTGATCCCTGGGTCAGGAAGATCCCCTGGAGAAGGAAATGGCAATCCACTCTGGTATTCCTACCTGGAGAATCCCATGGACAGAGGAGCCTGGCGAACTACAGACCATGGGATTGCAAGAGTCACGACTTAGCAACTTCACTACTACTAACTACTACTACCTATCCTTACCTAAACTGCCTATCTCTTTATATTATCTGTTTCGTTTAGGGGTTCACTGAAATTTCCCTAAGATTGGAGCTGCAGTTACCATCTATTCCTGCCTCTCGCACCCCTCAGGGCTGCTCTCAGATGGCCCAGTCTGTCCATTTCCCTTCATTCTTACTTCCTTGATTTATGCCTTTTTCGTCTTCACTATTACCATAGCCTGCTGGTGGGCTCTCCTCCCATTAGACTTGCCCTCTTTCAGGCACCATCCCCACTACAGCCAGAGCCGCTCTCTGAAGTCCCTGCTGCTCGCCTCACTCTCCTGCTTTGAGGTCTTTCTGTTCCTTACAGTCTGTCTGTGGTGGAAAGCATCAGTGAAGGCTCTATTGAGAGCTGCCTCTTGAGCTGGGGTCTGGTGGATAAGTGAAGCCTGCTGGATGGAGAAGCAGGTAAAGCGGTGTGTCTGTGTGACATTCCTGCATCATGCAGTGTTCACCAGCTCACGTGGCTCCTGCTCATGGCCCTCTGACCCCTTCTAGGGTCTCTGCTTTGCAGAGCTCTCTGTACTACAAAGTGCTTCTCCCCAGAGTCGGCTCTGTTCAGGCCAGTCCTGCTTCGCTCCGCCACGCTGGGCCAGCAGATCACTCAAGCTACCTTTGTCTTCTCTACAGGCTCATGAGCGCTCAGAGAGTTCAGAAGTGGCTTTTGTGATGCAGCTGGTGAAAAAGCTGATGATTGTCATTGCCCGCCCAGCTCGTCTCTGGAATGCCTGGTGAGTGGGCTCTGGGAAGGTTCGAGGGGTTGGGGGGTGGCTGGAGGGGAGGGAATAGGGACTGCAGAGGAAGTATTCTGCTAACAGCAGAACTGTGGGGGGACCCACTGCCATTTCTGCTGCTGAAGTCCTTATTTAAATATGATGTGCAAGCACTGGGGGACCAAATGAGTCCCTGAGGAAAGGTGGACACCCCTGAGGAGAGTGGTGGGGAGAGGTGTCATCTGCCCACCCCACGCTGAGCAAGCCCAGGTTAGCGGGGGCCCAGGGCTGAGGAGCACAGGCCGGTTTTGTTTGCACAAGTTGAGCCCACCCTTCATCTGATCATTCAGTGACACTTTACTGAATCCCCTTCATTCTAGACACTGGAGATACGGTATAAATAAAGCAGAGTCCTGATCCCATAATGCCTCCTCTGCAGCAGGGTTAGAATTCATCTTGAGTGCCTTAGGTATGAGGCCTGAAGATATGCACATAATAGTTATGATATTGGCAGAAGTGTCGTGAAGGGGGAAAATCCAAGGTGTAGTGTGAACATGGGGAAGGACGTGCCCTAGTCCTTCTCAGGATGGACAGGAATGAATGTTGAGTGAAGGCTCCCTGGGGAATGTGAAGCTTAGTCAGTGACTTGAAGGATAACTGTGAGTTTGCCAGGGGAGAGCTGTCAGAAAGGACATTTGATAGAGTACAAGTGTGTCTAAAGAGCTGGTGAGGGAAAATCTTGGGAGGTGGATCATGACAGGACCATGAAGGGTGCGGGTTCTTGGCTCAGGAGTTTGTGTTTATCCATAAGGCCACTGGGAGCCATCAGGAAGTTTAGGTTAGAATGTGACGTGGTCAGATTTACTTTTTAAAACTAACTTTGTAAAGGTATAATTTATATACAATAAAATATATCCTATTTGGTTACACAGTTCAGTGAGTTTTAACAAATCTACACCTGTCTAGTCACTGCCACAGTTGAGATGGAAGATATGCCTCTCACCTCAGAAGATTCCCTTGTGCCCCTCTCAGTCAGCCCCTTTCCCCTCCCCACCTCGCCTCCCACTCCAGACAGCCACCTGTCTGCTCTTTCACTATGGTTAAGTTCGCCTTTTATACAGTTTCCTCTAAATTAAATCATGCAGTATGTTCTGACTGCTTTAACTCAGCATAATTTTGTAGCAATTCATACATATTATTGCATGCAGCAGTAATTGGTTCCTTTTTATTTCCGAGTAATACTCCATGAGATTTACTCCTGAGAAAGATAACTATGGGCACAACATGGATAGTGAATTGGGGGAGAAGGCAGGATGAGCCAGGGACAGTGGGGCGGAGGATCTTAACACAGTTCATGTGAGACAGGCGCGCCATGAACTAGGACGGTGGTAGAGACCAGATAAGGAGAGGTGGGTAGAGGGGGGTTTATGAAGTAGACATTCTGACTAGACAGGGATGGAGGAGGAAGAAGGTAATAGAATTTCCCAGTCTGGCTTAGATTTTACCCAAATAGATGGTGGTGGTGCTTTCTAAAGCCCTGAGAACAGAGGTAAAGGAAAGCAGTGGAGGCTGGGGTTGTGGTGACCAGAGGGCCACTCCCGCAACAGCATGGAGTCTGTGGTTAAACGGGGCCGGCAGTTAAGTCTGGGCTTGTGCAGTGGTTTTGTCTTTCTCCCTACCTCTGTGGCCATGGTCAAATCCATGCATCTCTGTGAGACTTGACTTCCTCCCCAAGGGCATAGAGGTATCATCAGGGCTTAGCGCCGAGTGTGACACTTAGTAGGCACTCAGTCAGTGAGGCCCTCATTATTCTGTGCTGTGGGCAGACATGGACTCTGCGCTGTGTCCATATGGCTCTCTAGACCCCAGGACACGGGGGTTGCTCAGTAGATGCCTGACAGCATGGGTGTGTGCCACCAGGGCTGTGAAATGTGACTGAAGGTGGCCAGGACTGCCCCTCTGCACTAGGTATGGGAAGACACCAGACAGTGCTGTGTCTGGCTGGCACAAGGCTTTGGACCAGGCAGATAGGCAGAGCTCTCTTGAAACTGAAGCTCTGAGTTGTCTTGCTGTAGAAGACAGCAGATGTTTAGGATGTCCAATCTGGAGGTGACCTTTAGGACAGCTTTGTCCCCATTGGTCCCTGACTCATGATGTTTCTGAGGATTCTGGGGTAGGGGTGTCCATCACAAAGAGGAAGTCTTCCTATTCCTCCTGCTCTGGGTAAGTGCCTTAAAACCATAAAGGCCAGCAGCCTTCGCTTGTAGCTCTCACCACTGACTACCTCTCTCCCCGGTACAGGAGTTTGACCCTGAAGAGTTCTACCACCTGTTAGAAGCAGCTGAGGGCCACGCCAAAGAGGGACAAGGGATTAAATGTGACATTCCCCGCTACATCGTTAGCCAACTGGGCCTCACACGGGATCCCCTAGAGGGTGAGCATGCCGCCTCGTGGCTGCAAAGAGGCCCCACAGCCTACACGCTCTAACAGCAGGGAGACCACCGGGAGAAGAGGGTTAGCTGGACAGGGACACAACACAGCCTCAGAGGCCCGAGGGCTGTAGGAAAACCCTGTGTTCTGTGTCATAAAGAGCCACTCCTTCGAGATTGTCCACGTCTGCCTTCTGACACCCAAGGAGGGTTGTCTTGGGCGCACCTGGGTTGGATTTAGATCCTAAAGGTCAAAAGAGGTCAACCCAAGGACCACAATCACATTTTCAAAAACGGTCACCTCGTCTGCGTGCTTGCCTCTCCTGCAGCCACCTTACAGGTCCCCCTGTGTCTTTGGGGTAGTCCTGACTCCGGGCTTCACCTGGAGCCCCTCGTGAAGGTGGGCATCTGAGTCCCTTGTCTCTCGTCGCCCCACTCCTGCCTTTCCTGCTTCTTGGCCTCATCCAGCAGAGCAGAGTCTTGGCTGGCAGGACGAGGGCCGGCTACCAGCTTCAGGCCTGTTTTCAGCTATTGTCCCTAGTTTGAGGGAAGCTTTATAGAATTTTCCAGGCCTTTTGAATGGCACTGGACTTAGAGAGATATGAGTGGCAATGTTATTTGGCAAACAAGTCCAAAAGCTGTGATCCACTAAAGTCAGAGCCGCAAGACTGCCTCCCAGACCGGTGCAGGGAGCATTTGTGCCCCCGCTGCATGCGTCTGTCCTGTGGTGCGAGCGGGCAGCCGAGAGGCCTGAGGTTGCCGCGCACACTTTCGTCTTGTGTCCTTGCTTTGTTTCTAGAAATGGCCCAGTTGAGCAGCTATGACAGTCCCGACACTCCAGAGACAGATGATTCGGTCGAGGTAAAGACTCTGAGCTCTTGCCTCAACCCTAGGGCCTGGGCCCTGGGGAGTGCGGGCTGTGGGTTCTCTCAGAGACTGTGCAGGAGGGCCAGCGGACAGGGTGGTCGCCGCACGGGTGAGGGCTGTTCAGCTCCGGGAGGAGTGGGGAGGCTTCAGCAGGGTTGAGCGGGGCAGACACTGGGGCACAGCCCCCTCAGGTGTGTGCACTCTGACGAGCATGCCTGCCCCCTGCCTTTTCCCTTGTCTTCCAGGGCCGTGGGGCATCTCTGACATCGAAAAAGACACCCTCTGAAGAGGACTTTGAAACCATTAAGCTCATCAGCAATGGTGCCTATGGGTAAAGGCAGGGGTCGAGTGTGGCTGAGACTGGAGCTCAGTTGGCCCGTGGGCTCTTCTTTCTGGAAGTGAGTGGTACCTGGTCCTCTGGGCAGCAAGACTGTCCCTCAGGATGGCCCTTTGCCCTCCCTGAAGCCTCCTAGGGAGGTGAGAGGGCAGTTCCCTCTGACAGCTGAGCGTGGTGCCTTTCCTGGGCAAGAGCCCCTCTTCCCTTGGGGGCACTCCTCTGCTCCTGAGCTCTGAGGAGGGGTTGAGCTGTGAGTCCTCAGGAACTCGATGAGCTCCCAGGGCAGACCCTCAGGTCCTTCTCTGTTGAGCACCGCCTGCCCCCCTATTCCATACACTGATAAGGTGTGAGAGGAGTCAGTTTGACCCCCAGGCTGGCAGTGGCAGAGGGCATGGCCAAGGGCTGTGGGGAACAGATGGCTTTGCTTCCAGGGCCGTGTTCCTGGTGCGGCATAAGTCCACCGGCAGCGCTTTGCCATGAAGAAGATCAACAAGCAGAACCTGATCCTGCGGAACCAGATCCAGCAGGCATTCGTGGAGCGGGACATCCTGACTTTTGCCGAGAACCCCTTTGTGGTCAGCATGTTCTGCTCCTTTGAAACCAAGCGCCACCTGTGCATGGTGATGGAGTATGTGGAAGGTACTGGGGGACAGGTGGCCTGCCTTGGGGGCCAAGGCACAGTCAGAGACAGCCCTGATCAGGGCCCGGCAGCTTTGTGGGGGTGTGGCATTTCAGGGCCCAGCTTCCCCACCCATCCTTGGCCCTGGTTTCTGCTTTAGGATCGTAGAGACCATTTGGCCATGGTGGGCACCAGGTGCCGTGCCTCTCCCAGGGAGAGGCCTCTGGAGCAGTAGCTGCCATGAGGCTGCCCACGTCAGGCACAGAGAGAGACACTCTAGGATGGGATGTATATGCCCCTCAGCTGTAACATCCTGTGCCCAAAGCCTGCACGGCCCACAGCCTACTGGCACCACACAGGACCAAGGAGGCAGCAGAGCCACCCACGCCCAGGATCAGTCGCTGGAAGGATTGCATCCGGGCCCTCAGGAGAAAGGCAGGCTGCCACCCTGACAGATGACTTTAGAGGGGCACCCCTTAAAGAGCATATAGCATGCTCAGGTTGACGCAGAACAGCATGGCAGAGCACAGCTTCTCTGGTGGCCTTCCCTCTCCCTTCATCAGGGCTGTGCACAGCTTCCAAAGATATTTTGCCTAAGTCTTGAAGTTGGGAACAACATTCCCCTTTTAATTCCCTGGGTATCTGCTGGGAGTTTACAATGTTACTTTACTCAAAACTAAAGGACAGCCAACAGGAAGGAAATAACACATGCTGAAATATCAGCCAGATGTGTTTATAGTAAACAGGATTCCCACCCAAAAATAACTTAGTCCTGTCCCAACAAGTCAACTTACAGGCATAGAGGCCTGGGTTCCTTCCTTCTTTGGCCTGAACAGTGGCCTTGACCATCCCCGGCTGATTCCTCTGCTCCTGCTCCGGTCCACAGTCTGTCTCCCACCCACACCAGCAGCAGGGGTGCTAGAATCACCGACTCTAGCACCAGGGAGTTTGGTGAGGCCATTTCCTCCAGGGCCTCTGAGAGCAGGGTACTGGCTCCCTCCTTCATGGTGGCCTGGGCTTGTTGCAGGAGGAGATTGTGCCACGCTGCTGAAGAACATTGGGGCCCTGCCTGTGGACATGGTGCGCCTGTACTTTGCAGAAACCGTGCTAGCCCTGGAGTACTTACACAATTACGGCATCGTGCACCGTGACCTCAAGCCTGACAAGTATGCCCACTCTTCAAGTCCCTTGTCTAGGGTCTCCCACTTGGGTCTAAAGATAAATGAAGGCAGACACAGCATGTTTGAATCTATCTCAAATGGCTACTCATGTGGGTGTGCACCCAGGCTTGGTACTCTAACCCCTGACTATCCCCAGATGCAAAGAACATTGACAGCAAGGTCCGGCAGGGGCATTGTAAGGCCTTGGTGACATCAAAGAATCACTGAGGAGCTCTACCCAAGAACCGAAACAGAAGCAAAAGAACCCACGCATCTAGTAGATGGCAGAGCAAGTGGGCTGACATTTACCGGCATATGCTCTCTGCCAAGCACTGTATTCTCGTCCCCGGTCTGTAGAGCTTAAGTCCAGTGTGGGTGACTCTCTTATGCTGAGGAGCAGGATACACAAAGACACACACAGGTGTGAGGAACTACAAATAGTGCAGTATGGCTGAAGCTGAGATTGTTAGTTAGAGTAGTGACTGAGGGGCAGGGATTAGACCATCAAGGGACCTTTTATTTAGTTTGGGTTGAGTTTTAAAGGGTTCTAGGGAATCTCTGACCCAGGGCTTCCTTGGTGGCTCAGACAGCAAAGAATCCACCTATATTGCGGGAGACCTGGATTCGATCCCTGGGTTGGGAAGATCCCCTGAAGGAGGTCATGGCAACCCACTCTGATATTCTTGCCTGGAAAATTCCCATGGACAGAGAGGAGCCTGGCGGGCTAAGTCCATGGAGTTGCAAAGAGTAGAACATAACTGAGCGACTAAGCGCAGAATACACACAGAGAGTCTCTGAAGGGTCTGTTAACCACCGGGTGACGCACTCAGACTTTGATTTAGGTTTAGGAAGATCACTACCCATGGAAAGAGGTGGTGAGACCACAGCAGTAGACTAGGCCCCAAAAAGCAGTGTCTACCCTGGAGCAGAGTCGGGCGGGAGAAGAGAGGGATGGGGAAGTGGGAAGGAAATGGTAAGGCTGGGGTGAGAGAGCAGGCTGGGACATCTTCCATGTTTCCGTCTTGAGGTTGGGGTGATAAACCTCTGTCATGGAAAGCGGCTTTGACATTAGACAGACTGCATTCATAGAGCTTGTTAACCCTGTGAGCTCAGGTCGGTGAATTAAACCTCTGAGCTTCTTGTTCCTCCTCTTGGGGATGACAATACCTGCTTTGGTTGTGTTATTCCTCTGTAAGACCTTTCATGAGCCAGAATATTTTTATAAACAATCGCTAAAGCATTTATCCCAGAGCTTAGTAGGTAAGAGAAACACTGCTTTTCACTAAGAAGAGGACCCATTTGGAGGCATGAACTTGTTTGGACAGGTTGAGTTCATGGTCCCCATAGGGCTTCTGGCAGTGAGTAGGTATGGAGCTGATAAAAGAAGTCAGGGCCAGAGATACTAGGGAGTACAGGGATAGCAGGGCCGAAGCCTTTGGCACAAAATGAAATGGCTCAGGCAGAGTGTGTGAAAGGGAAAAGACAGTTCCCTGTGAGATCTTAGAGCCCCCCAAGTCCGGCTATAGATGTAGGATGAGATCATTGTGCCCCTTTCCCCCTCTCCCTGATTTGGGGTGTTGTGAGCCGCCCAGGTCAGAAGAGGGAACTGGAGATGGCTGGAGCCTTAGGGCTGACCACTTGCGGAGGAAAGCTTGTTCCTCAGCCGGCCGATACTTGCTCTCAGTGTAAAGGCAAGGACAGTAAACAAAGGTGACTTGGGGGGCAGGAGGCTGGGCAAATGCGGGTTAGTGCTCATGCCAAGCGCAGTTTTCACACAGCCAGAGCTGCTTGTTCCCTCATAGCTGCCTGTGCCCCTGTCTGAGTGAGGAAAGGGGGAGCATGCTAAAGCCAGCACTCTCGGAAGACCAGGCAGTAACTCCAGGCATTTGTCTCTGGTTTCCCAGCCTACTGATCACATCCATGGGGCACATCAAGCTCACTGATTTTGGCCTTTCCAAAATCGGCCTTATGAGTCTGACCACAAACTTGTACGAGGGCCACATTGAAAAGGATGCGCGGGAGTTCCTGGACAAGCAGGTAAGGACGGTTGAGAGCTTGGGGGTTGAATTCCAGGCCTCAGAGTAAGGACTGGGAGCCACATGCTTTCCCTGCAGCTCAGTGTTAAGACTGAGAGCGCCTGTCTTTTCCTCCTTGTGGTTCCAGGGAGGTGCTGAGAGAGGGAGCACCTTTGGAAATAGGGTGGCCCATGAGAATCAAATGGATAGAAAATCCAAAATCATCTTCCTCCTGGGGCTTGGGAGATCGGTCTCAGGACCGTTGACACTGTCAGAGCTGACACTAGGTCGGTCCTGAGCCTCCTGGCCTCAGTGAAGGGCAGAGCTCTCCCAGCGCCTATGTCCTGAGAACACAGCTCCAAGTTTCCACTGGGCTGCTTCCGAAAAGTAGCCTCTGGGAGTTTCCTGATTTGACATTTTGGGTTGTGACTGTCCATAAGTCGCTGTAGTAGTCATGTGGCCATGGGGTCTGTTCTTTGGGAGGCTGGAGGGCAGAGGCCAGTTGTGGGCACCACATGCCGAGAGGGATAGAACTAGACGTTTCAGTTAATTAGGAAATATGTAAACTCACCCCACCGATAGTGCCAGCTCTGGTACCCTGGGGTTCCTGTCACTCCTGCTCATTAACCAGAGTCCAATGAGTCTTCATTCGAAGACTTGATTCTGCTCCAAGAAGCAGGAGCACCCCCACCCATCCAGCCACCATGCCAGGTGACTATCTCAGGATGCTGAGCCCCCCAACCTCTCTGTGCCCAGTATGCGGGACCCCGGAGTACATTGCACCTGAGGTGATCCTGCGGCAGGGCTATGGGAAGCCAGTGGACTGGTGGGCTATGGGCATCATCCTGTACGAGTTCCTGGTGGGCTGCGTCCCTTTCTTTGGAGACACTCCGGAGGAGCTCTTTGGACAAGTGATCAGTGGTAGGTACCATCAGCCCAGCCCACTGTGGGGACAGAATCCAGATCCACAGATATGATTTGCACAAGCATCTGTGAGGCTTACAAGTTCTTGCTCTGGGTTCTTGTGTGTGTGTGTGTGTGGTGTGCTTGCTTCAGATGTACACGTGCACACCCTGTGCGTCACCTAGCACTTGTTCTGATCATGTTTGTGATCCCACATATGTGCATGGGGGTACCTGTGCTGTGAGTGTGAGTTCTGTGTGTGTGTGTGTGTGTGAGTGAGTGTACATGTGTCAGGAGTATAAGGGTGAGCTGGAAATTAGAACAGGGGACGCCACTGCTTTTCAGTGGCTACTCTGGATCAAAGAACCAGCCATGGTCGAGGATGTGGGAGATTCTCCCAGAGAGAGAGGAACTTGTGCAACTTGAAGTGGGTCCCAGGCAAGGCTTTCACGGCTCTGGGCTGGGCCCTTTATACCTCCCCACGGCATATCCTATCCTAGGACCCTCTTCTCCAGCTCCCCACTCTGCCCACGGCTTCTAAGACCTTCTCTAACCCACTCCTTCCCTTGTCACCCCGATGACTCTTCAGATGAGATTGTGTGGCCTGAGGGGGACGATGCACTGCCGCCGGATGCCCAAGATCTCACCTCAAAACTGCTCCACCAGAACCCGCTGGAGAGGCTGGGCACAGGTGGGGCAGGCCCCAGTAAGGGAGGGCAGGGCTGTCCGTGTGACTGGGAGGCTCAGGCTTCAGGTGTGGGCAGTGCCCCTGGGTCCTGACTGCCGTGCTCCCTGTGAGTGGAAGAGGAAGATGTTGGAGCTGAGGCCTCCAAGCCCAGCCTCTTGGGAACTAGGTTCTCACTGGATGTGCTGACCGGACTCCACCCGCCCAAACCATCCCTGTCCACAGGCAGTGCCTATGAGGTGAAGCAGCACCCATTCTTCACTGGTCTGGACTGGACAGGACTTCTTCGCCAGAAGGCTGAATTTATTCCTCAGCTGGAGTCAGAGGATGATACCAGCTACTTTGATAGTAAGGCCACTGGTGGGACAGGGAGGAGTGGGAATCCTACCTGTGCCCAGAGACACTTGTGTGCCCTGAGCTTGGTATTGGGAGTCACTTCTCCAGGCGCTCCTGAGGTCTGATAGGGTTGAAGGAGGCCAGCACCAGGGCCTCTGAAAGGCACTGCCCTGTGTGTCCCAGCCCGCTCAGAGCGATACCACCACGTGGACTCGGAGGACGAGGAGGAAGTGAGTGAGGATGGCTGCCTTGAGATTCGCCAGTTCTCGTCCTGTTCTCCAAGGTTCAGCAAGGTGCGACCGCTGCAGCCCCAGCTGGAGAACTGGGAGGAGCAGACCTGTTGAGGGATGTGCTGGGGCCGCCTAAGGGGGCGGGGGCTGGCGCTGTCTCCAGGAAGAGGGGAGAGGGCCGCACCTGCGCGGAGTGGATGCTGCCAGGTCTGCTCAGGGCCCCGAGGTATGAGGTGCCAGGGTGGGGCCAGGCCAGACCAGTGGAATGGCTGTTTCCTTGAATGTTCATCAGCTGTGTACAGGGGAGGAAAGGGGAGACTTAGCTCCGGTTCCTGGGCTTCAGGCGCCGGGGACCCTTTGTGGGCCGTGGGGTGGTGGTTGGCATCCCGGCGGGTGTCCTGTGCCCACAGGTGTACAGCAGCATGGAGCGGCTCTCGCTGCTCGAGGAGCGCCGGACGCCGCCCCCCACCAAGCGCAGCCTGAGTGAGGAGAAGGAGGACCGCACGGACGGCCTGGCGGGGCTGAGGGGCCGAGAGCGGAGCTGGGTGATCGGCTCCCCAGAGATGTGAGCGCTCGGAGCTGGGCCAGGGTGGGCGGCACGGCCATCCGTGGGGCGGTCACCGATGATGCCGTGAGGGGCCTTCGC
>SJXQ01010081.1:208475-226604 GCA_006408695.1 Aepyceros melampus
GCCTTCGCGCGTGCGGCTCCTGGAGGGAGGCTCTGTGAGCCGAGCCCCCGAGGAGGCCTGGGCTGGAGGAGGGAGGCCGCCGGGCCCTCCACCCTCGGCCTCGTGTCTCCCAGATTACGGAAGCGGCTGTCGGTGTCCGAGTCGTCCCACACGGAGAGCGACTCCAGCCCTCCACTCACGGTGCGGCGCCACTGCTCCGGCCTCCTGGACGTGCCTCGCTTCCCGGAGGGCACTGAGGAGGCTGTTGGCGCCCCCAGGAGGCAGCAGCAGGAGGGTGCATGGCTTCTGACCCCCTCTGGAGAGGGGGCGTCTGGGCCTGCCCTGGAGCGGCCGGCCGAGCGGCGGCTGAAGCTGGATGAGGAGCCTGCTGGCCAGGGCAGCGCCCCCAGCCCAGGTGCGGCCCCACGAGTGGAGGGCCTGGCTGGGGTGCTGCGGGGGGCCCGGCGTGGAGGCTCAGCTGCGCAGTGGGCCCCATTGCTCGCTTGGTCCACAGCCATGGAGACCCGAGGAGGCCGCGGAACCCCACAGCTGGCGGAGGGAGCCACAGCCAAGGCGATCAGCGACCTGGCGGTGCGCAGGGCCCGCCACCGGCTGCTCTCTGGGGACTCCATAGAAAAGCGCACCGCTCGCCCCATCAACAAAGTGATCAAGTCCGCCTCAGCCACAGCCCTGTCTCTTCTCATTCCTGCCGGTGAGGCCCCCAGGGAGTGAAGATCAAGGTTCATAGCAAGGGCCTTGGCCTCTCTGTGGGCCTGTGGCCAGGGGTCTGCCCCCAGCAGGTGTGTCTGTGTTGTGTTGAGGAGCAGGCGTCCGAAAGACTGCGTGTCACTGCTGTCCATTTGTTAAGGGAGTGAGTACCGTCTCAGGTTGTGTGTGTGTGCACCAGAAGGCAGATAGCACTGTGTGGCAAGTGTAGGCTCCAAGGCAGAGAGCTTACATTCAGATCCTGGCTCCATCTCTAAAGGGCCCTTGATCTTGAGGAAGTTGCTTAACCCCTTTGAGCTTCAAATTCCTCATCAAAAAATGTGAATATCCATAATGGTAGCTCATAGGATAACTGACATTCAAGTATGAAGCACTTGTATGGTCCCTAGTACATATAAGTAAGCGCTCAGTAAATGCTTGCTGCCATTTTCCATCACCTCTGGGTCTGTGAGGGTCTGGGCACATGAGGGGGCTTTTGTTGCTCGGAGGCTGTGGGGAAAACAGGGCTGGAGGCAGGCTCTGTGTGGGAGCAACAGCCCAGATGGGCCGGGCTCAAGCGTGGACCTGCTAAGTCCCAGCTTCTCCTTCTCCAGAGCACCACTCCTGCTCTCCACTGGCCAGCCCCATGTCCCCACATTCCCAGTCATCCAACCCATCATCCAGGGACTCTTCTCCAAGCAGGGACTTCCTGCCAGCCCTCAGCAGCTCACGGCCCCCCATCGTTATCCACCGAGCCGGCAAGAAGTATGGCTTCACTCTACGAGCCATCCGTGTCTACATGGGTGACTCAGACGTCTACACCGTGCACCACATGGTGTGGGTATGTCGGGCCATCCAGACCTGTTGTCCCCCAACTTCATCACTCCTCTTCCTCTTACTAGGGCCTGTGTGTCCCTGCCCTCACCACCCTCCAGGGTCAAAGGATGGGGCGGAGAGGGGTCACAGCTCGATGAGCAGAAGTAGGCCCACCCTTCATGCCCAGGCTCCAGACTGAGGACTGTTCTCTCCCTGGCACAGCATGTGGAGGACGGAGGTCCAGCCAGTGAGGCAGGGCTGCGTCAGGGGGACCTCATCACACATGTCAACGGGGAGCCTGTGCATGGGCTGGTGCACACGGAGGTGGTGGAGCTGATCCTGAAGGTCAGTGGGGGGAATGCCGCTGCAACCCCTGACGTGACCCCAGCCTTGAGTCTGTGACTGGCCGTGGGGGAGTGGGGCACATGAACAGCTGGCACTTAAGATAGGCGCCCACACACAGGGGTGGGGCTGGAGCAGAGGGTTTTCACTGGAAGGTGACACCCTTCTTGACCAAGGCAGGGATCCTGCCGAGCTGTGGGATGGAAGACAGGCCTGTGAGCCTCTTCTCTCTCTTCCCAACCCTGAGCCACTCGGGCTCCAGTAGAGCTGTTTCCTGCTCTGTGAAGAGGTGAGGCGGTCCCTGTTTCTGACCTGGTGCTGCAGAGCAGAAGCTCATGCTGTGGAGAGCCATGCCAGGAGCGAGGGACCGGGGCAGGAACATGGCTGCAGCTTTAGCCTGGGTGCATGCTCTGTTCCCCAGAGTGGAAACAAGGTGTCTATTTCAACAACTCCCCTGGAGAACACATCCATTAAGGTGGGGCCTGCTCGGAAGGGCAGCTACAAGGCCAAGATGGCCCGAAGGAGCAAGCGGAGCCGGGGCAAGGATGGACAAGAAAGGTGAGCCAGACTCAGCCACAGGGGTCCGCTCTGAGCCACGCCAGGGCCGGTGTCTGCTGGGGACCCCAGCCCTGGGCCCAGTGTGTACTGTGCCCCGGTCAGAGCTCAGACCACCTCTGACCTCATCTCTGCAGCAGAAAAAGGAGCTCCCTGTTCCGGAAGATCACCAAGCAGGCATCCCTGCTCCACACCAGCCGCAGCCTTTCTTCCCTTAACCGCTCCCTGTCATCCGGCGAGAGTGGGCCAGGCTCGCCCACACACAGCCACAGCCTTTCTCCCCGCTCTCCAACGCAGGGCTACCGGGTGACCCCTGAAACCGTGCACTCAGGTATGGAAGGTTCCCTGCAAGTCACAGAGCAGCTCCTTGGAGGTGGCAGAGTCCTGGGCCCTCTGTGCATCTCACCCGTCCCTCTCCAAGGCTCGCTTAGCCCACCCCCAGCAGATCCAGCAGTCCTGGGGAGGAGGTGACAGGCGAGGGATGACCTCATGTCTGTAGCCCGAGCTCTGGTTCCCTGGTCAGGTCACCTTGATGATCTGAGACATTCCAGGGCTAAGCCCTGTTTTTCTCCTCAGTCACTTCTAAGAGCTAACTCCTCTCCCTCTGTGTGTGTGTCTGTCTGTGCAAAGTGGGGGGGAATTCATCACAGAGCAGCTCCCCCAGCTCCAGCGTGCCCAGTTCTCCTGCTGGCTCTGGGCACACACGGCCGAGCTCCCTCCACGGTCTGGCGCCCAAGCTCCAACGCCAGTACCGCTCTCCACGTCGCAAGTCGGCAGGCAGCATCCCGCTGTACCACTGGCCCACACCCCTTCACCACCGCCAGCAGCTTCACCTCAGCGTTCCCCATCACCTCTGTCTGGCCATGGGGCCCAGGCCTTCCCCACCAAGCTCCACTTGTCGCCTCCCCTAGGCCGGCAACTCTCACGGCCCAAGAGCGCGGAGCCGCCCCGCTCACCACTACTTAAGAGGGTACAGTCGGCTGAAAAACTGGCGGCTGCACTGGCTGCTTCTGAGAAGAAGCTCGCCACTTCTCGAAAACAGAGCCTTGACCTGCCCCACCCCGAGCTAAAGAAGGAATTGCCGCCCAGGGAAGTCAGCCCTCTGGAGGTAGTTGGGACCAGGAGTGTGCTGTCTGGAAAGGGGGCGCTGCCAGGAAAAGGGGTGTTGCAGGCTGCTCCCTCACGGGCCCTAGGGACCCTCCGCCAGGACCGGGCTGAACGGCGAGAGTCACTGCAGAAGCAGGAAGCCATCCGGGAGGTTGACTCTTCGGAAGATGACACTGATGAGGGGCCCGAGAACAGCCGAGGTGTTCAGGAGCCAAGCTTGGTACCCCACCGAGAAAGGGGCCAGGATCCACCCCTCAGAGGAGCAGGAGAGGGTGAGGAAGAGGATGCCTTCTTGCCCAGGGATCCCAGGGGCCAGGGCCCAGTGGCCCCAGTGGCCCCAGGCCTACTGGCAGGGATCACACTGGGATCTCCCAGAATGGAGGGCCCTGGTGGCCCCCAGAAGCTTGGGATCCTACAGGCTTTTGAAGAGGGTTCCAGCTCCTCGTCCTCAGCCCCCAACTTGGGGAAGGCTGACCCCACAGACCCCATCCCTGCTGAAGGCTGCTGGAAGGCCCAGCACCGCCACACCCAGGCACTGACAGCACTTTGTCCGAGCTCTTCAGGACTCATCCCTGCCAGTTGCTCCACTGCCTCCACCCCGGGAGAGCTGGGCCCATGGTCCTGGAAATTCCTCTTCAAGGGCCCTGACAGGGCATCCCCAACTGGAAAGGCAGCAATGGAAGATGGGCCAGCCAGCTCCCAAGATTGGAAACTACAACTCCAGGCCGCCCTGCAAACCTGTCCCCCAGACAGGAGGGGAAGTCATGGGCACCCAGTGCCCCTGGGCTGGCCCATCCACCTTGTGAGGTTCCCAGCCAGAGCTGGCTGTGGGAGCCTGAGTGTGCACAGAGAGAGAAAGAGGAGCCAGCGCTGGTCATCACCAAAGTGCCTGACGCCTCAGGTGACAGGAGGCAGGACGTTCCATGCAAGAGCTGCCCCTTCACCCCAGAGCCTGGGCCCAGCCTGCTCCAGAAGGGCCAAGACTCGAGGGGCCCTCAGAAGCATCAGGACTTGGCATTCGCACCTGATGAGCTTTTAAAGCAAACATAGAACTTGTTTGCCATTTCTTGCACTCGGTCCTGTGTAATACACGCTCTTGGAAACTATCTTTATGTCTTTTGCTTGCTTCTTTCCTTCAGTCAATACAAATGTAACGTAAGGTCCTCTGGTGCTGAGAATATGATGGTGAATGAGACAGTTCCCAATGTCCTGGGAGCCTAAGCCAGCGAGGCTTCTCAGACACTGTGGGGTCTGAGCTCAAACCTGAAGGATAGATGATAGGTAGTAACTTGCTAAAAGAGTGAGAATTTAGTGTGAGAATGAATGTCCAGAGAAAGCACACATTGGCCATATATCTGGTACAATCAAAGAACTAAAAATAATTCAAACTGGTATTGAGTCTAGTGAGTTAGGCTAGGGCCATATCTAAGAGTCTTCTAGGAATGTAGACTTTTTCTAGGTGATGGGGAACCAGTAGCTGTAAATATTCCTGCTTTCTAGAGAAGGGAGCTCAGGTTTTTCAGACATTAACATGGGCAAGATCATATAGCTTGGCCAGAGCTAAGATTAGAATCTAGGTCCTCTCGACTCTAGAAGCCATATTTATCTCATTTGGAGTGCCTCTTAGCTAGTAAATGAAGAAAAAGCAGTAGAGGGAGGTGAAGAGTTGAACTTGGGCTATCTTTGATGTCCTTGTGGGTCATCCAGAAGGTCGGGTGCGTGTGTCTGGGTTCAGTAGGGAAACCTGGACTGAAGATAGAAATCTGAGCACCATCAGTGTATCAGTGGTAGTGTACTAGCATTTAAGGCAAAGACACACTTGGAGGAAGCAGCCAGAAGGGTCATAAAATCCAAAAGCAAGGAGTTTTTAAATGGAAGGAGAAGTTATTTGGTAAAATGCTGACTGAGAACTGCCTTTGGATTAAGTCACAAACCCTTAATGTTTGTCGCCAGTGAGCCCTTCCTGGGCTGTCATCAGGGAGGCCTCAGCACTGGAGACGGACACTGCCGATGTGGGCAGCCACCATGGGTAGAATGCACTTGGTGAGTGGCTGGTGTGGGAGGGAGGACGAGGATGGAGTTGGGAGATGGCATCACAGGAGCAGGGCAGGGCTGTGGGGGAGTGCCTCCATAGTGGCAGAGGACTTGCCAGACTGCTGTCTTCCCCTAACTGTTCCACAATGCAACACCTAGGGCAGAAGGAGAGGCCTGGAGGCAGGAAAATGTACTGGCTGGGCTTGTCACCCGCTCTGCTGGTCTTTGTCTCCCAGCATGGGGAAGGCTGTGGTCGCCAGAGGGCGCACTCTGCCTGTGGTGGCAGGTAGCTGGTCCCTCAGCCTTCCGGCCCCTCACACTCCCTCCATCCTTCAGTCATGCACTGATGGCAGATCCTTGGCCAGCCAGTCTAGGACGCTGGGAACACAGGAAACTAGTTGCCTGTGGCAGCCCCCGTGAATGTCAGGACCTGGTTAGAAGCACCGTACCAGGTGGAGGAGGGGCGGCACATCTCGCAGCTCCTGGGAGAGAAGAACTGCCCCCAAGCCAGGAGGCTGGGAATGGGGGGAGGAAGGGGTTTGAGAGGAGCGGGTACAGAGGTGCTAGGCATCCTGTGATGCTTAGGGCAACTGCCCCAAGTACCAGTGGTGCTTCTCCTGAGAAACACTGCCAGGTTAGCCTGACAGAAATGAGGAGCTTCTGGAAGGTAATTGCAGGGAAGTGGTATAATCATATTTAGGTTTTAGGAATCGCTGGTGCCGGGTAGAGGGTTCAGGGAAGGGGTATGCGGACCAGGGAGAAAATCATGTAGTAACCTCTTCCGGTGTTCTGGACCAAGATGCCAACAGTGAGGAAGGTCCCCAGAGGGAAGGGGCATGCAGGGAGCCAGGCGCACAGACCTTGCAGCCATCAGCCAGGAGATGATAATTAAATCCACAGAGTGGAAGGGGGCTGTACAGAAGACCTGTGCAGAAGGAAGAGGTCCAAGCCCTTGGGGTTAGCTGAGGAGGGAGCCAAATGAACAGAGACCCAGAACTTGGGAGAAGCCAGGCCATTTTAAGAATTTTGTGATTTAGAGCGATTGGAAGTTGTTTAATGGTTTTACACAAGTTCAGATTCGGCTATCTGGGGCATGGGGGTGGGGAGCAGGTTGGTTGGTTTTTTTAGTTCCCTGGCCAGAGACTGAATCTGGGCCCCAGCAGTGGAGGTCTACATCTTAGTCCCTGGTCTGCCAGGGAACTCACCAGATTTGTATTTTGAAAAGATGAATCTGGTTGCTATGATGAGAATGAATTTGAGGAAGCAATAATGAAAGAAGGGAAGCCTTCCAGTATTAAGGCTAGAGATGGTGAAACAGTGAAGTTGGAGAGGAGTGATGCCTTTGATACTTGGAAAGTAAAACTGATCCGTGTTGGTGGTGAGTTTTATGTAGATACAAAGCAAAGGTATCAAAGATGACTACATTCCTGATCTACATAACCAGATGAAATTACGTACTTCCATTTACTGAAGTATGAAATAATGAAAGAGAACCAGGCCTCAGTGGTGACCCTGCATTCAGCATTCTGAGGTACCTCGCAACATAGTCTAGGCAGGAGAAACGACAGACATAATTGGCCGAGAGATAGTAGGTGACTTCATGGATATGGATAAAACTGCCAAGAAAAAAGCCTAAGTGAGAAGGTGGCCAGAGGAGTCCAGTAAACTTCCTTGGTGGTCCAGGGATTCAGACTCCACGCTTCTAATGCAGGAGGCACAGGCTCAGTCCCTGGTTGGGGACTAAGATGTCATGTGCTGCATGGTGCAAAAAATTTATTTTAAAAAGGAGCAGTCAGAGATGCAGGAGGAACACCAGATAAATGATGGTGGAGTCAGTGGCAGAGTTTTTCATGGAGAATGGTCGTCACAAATGCTGGTTACCAAAGACATCAAGGAGAGCAGTTTCAGATAGTAGTGGGACCTGGACCGAAAAGCTTGAGAAGGTGAGGAAATAAAGACAAAAACTTAAATGTTTTTAAAAGTTTCCTCTGAAGAGAGAAAAGATTGAGTAGTGAGTGAGAGATATCCAACCAGCTGAGAGGAAACAATAGATAAACTCATGGGAGATTCCTGAGAAGATGGGAGAAAAAGAGGAGCCAAAATACAGCTGGAGGGGAGGAGGAGGGCTAAACAGGTGAGAGGGAGAGGAGTGCCGTGGCTGTAGACCGCTGACAGGTGTGCTGGTAGGAAGGTCAGGGCATTCATACCAAGCATGTTTCCTCTGAATAAACTCCTGTGGGATATCCAAGGGGCCGGTGGCACTATCCAGCCAGCAGGTGGAGTCCAGGAGAGAGGACTGGGCTGGAGATAGGAGTCTGAGTATCCCATGCTGAGAGTGAAAGAACTCTTGGAATTAGGGGAAATTATCCATGGTTTCTAGCACTGGCCTTGAGGGTGCTCTGTAGCTAAGTATAGCCGGGAGGAAGAATATAGGCAAGGTCATTTAGAACAACAGATTAGCACCTTTCAGTCTGATCTGCAGTTCAGTACGTGTGGGTGGGGCCTGAGTGCCTGGGATAAGAACCGCAGTGCCTGTTGCCCAGGGTGGTGGTCATGTTTGCTGATTATGTTCCCAACATGTAGGGACCTCAACAAAGTGTGGTAGGAGGATGACAGGGCCTGGGACACAAGAGGACACACTGTAAGTCAGCCCACATCCTCTACCCCCACAACAGAATGTGCAAACACATTCTGGGCAAAGAGATATGATGAGAATCAACTCGGTGGGCTTTCTAATAGGAATGGGGTGGCGATGAAAGGGTCCAATGTTAAACTTTCTCAGGGCTAGTTTCTGCCTCCCGGTGTTGGTGGCAGCATTTCTGTAGCCCCAGTTCAGCCCCAGGACCGACCCTCTGGTGCTCACGGGAGAGGAGGTTCGGCAGCTTCAGGACTTTTCAGCACCTCAGTCCTCTCCCTTGTGCCCCCACCTCAGCCCACCTCTCCACAGCATAAGAACAAAAGGTGCTTTATTGCAATGTCTTTATTGCATTACTGGAGCAAGTTGGCCAGACTGTCCCCTCTTGGGGAAGGTAAAAAACAAAAAGACCAAAAAGTATCTCCCCTCGCCTTCCCCCCACCCTCCCCCACAACTGCACAGCAATGTCTGAACATCCCTGGTGACAAGAACGATTTGCAAAAGTGGTCTAGGAACTACATTATGAACTGTCCCAACACAAGACATACAGTTGGCTTCCTTGTGAATCAGATATTTTTACGTAACTACATGAATTTTTTTGACTACATCAAAGACAACAGAAGAATAGGTTTTTCACAAGTAACAACGGCACCAAAGTCACATGCTGCAATTTGTAAGGAAACAAGGTTGTTTTTCGTCACAAGTGGCTGGAGCTAGAGCAAGGCTGAGCAGTTGACAGCAGAGGGCCCAGCTAGGCCCCCATCTGGACCCTCTGCTTTGAGGCCACTGAAGCCTCACAGAGAGCTAGCTAATAAGGAGTCTTAACTGGCAACAGAAATCACCTTGAAAAAACAGTAATTTGCCCAGATGCAGTTCTTGGCCCAAAAGGACCCATGAGGCTCGTTCCTTGCGGCAAGGAGACCCATGGAAGACACCACACTGGTTCTCAGAGCTTCTGCAAAGCCTGTGAGGGTCTCATCGAGGCTTGGAGACAGCGTAGGGGCGGTATCAGAAGTCCTCAATCTTGGCCAAATAGGGGTAAGGACACTGCTAGTCTATACAGGCCTGAGCTATGGTCGAGCCTTAGTTAGCATCTGTGACCAGATGGACACAGAGCATTGTTTTGTGATGAAAGCTCCACCCAGAATGATACGCCTCTGACCAGTGTCCAGCCAGCCTCGAGCTGCTTCCATGCTGGTGGCCAGCTTCCCTAGCCAGGAAGACAATGAGCCCCTCTGGTCTTGGACTGTTTCTTTACCCTCTGCCTCAATGAGACTGCACTGAAGACGCAAGTGAGAATCCCAGGGCCCAGATCATTGGATAAGACATGGAGCTAAGTTCTGATGAAAGAGGCCAGGACCATAGAATAAAGGAGCTGCATACTACCCCTCCTAGTGGTTAGTAGGCTGGTCCCTCTGCTATTTCCACTGGTCAAGATCAAGCTAATCATGTGGCAACTAGTCAGAAAAGAGACTTTCAGACTTCTCAAATGATCCCTATGTCTTAGTTCCCACAAAGCAACAAATTCAAGAATGAAAAACAGGAAAGCAACAGACAGGTGGAGGAATGTAGGACCTAAAAATGAGCGGCCCTCCTCCTTAAACATGAGCCAGCCCAAGTGCAGGCGACAGACCGCGCTTGCTTGCTCCCTATACGCCCTTAATGCTGCCTGACAAGCAACACAGCATGGTTCAACATTACAGCATGTATCCTGGTTCTTGTTTTCATTTAAGAGATAACCAGAACACATTAAACTTTAATACCAGAAAGAAGGCATTCCTGGTACCCCATCTTGAGCATCTAACTGTTTAAGGCACAAAGCCATCAGGCATGCCTCACAGTAGTTGGTCTGGCCTTATTTCTCAGTAAAACTCTTAGCAAGATTTCAATCTGGCCATCTGGGGAAGGAATGTCCAGCTGGCTGATATCAGTTAAGGGCTCAGGTTAGAACAGCGCCACTGGAGGAGGTTTCATTTGTCTGCCTCATCCAATCCTGAAACTGCAACGTAACCACGGAAAAGCCAAAGATATGCCCCCTTTCCTTTCTGTCTTCATTGTTAGTAACGGGAGGTTCTCCTCCCAGTTTTAATCTATTTCTACGCTGTGGCACATTCTAGATCCTGTCACCAAGATAAGTGCTCAGGGAAAGCGAAATTTCTTTCTTTCATCCCCAAACTAGAGCTCTCCAGGTGTAAACCTGATTCAATAAGACTCAGATATTGGCTTCCCTACTCAACCAGGAAGCCTGACTGCACAGCTTTGGGCTCAAACAGCTGACTCATTCAAGCCTATTACAGCTCTAGGATTGGCTCAGGCAGCTGGACTCTTTTGTTTGTCAAATGAGTGTTGACTGATGGGGGTGGAGCACGATGGAGGTAGGAGTAGATGCTGCCCCAACTCCATTTGCCCAGCTTCACTCAGCTGGAAGGCTTAAACCACATGAAGCAGAAGGTTCCTGGCCTAAAGTCAGGGCCACTGGGGCATGAGGACAGTCTGTGCACATCATCTTAATGGCAGGATCACAAAAAAGGCAAAGAACAGCTTCCAGATGACTTCAGCTAACAGTCTGAACGCCAAGCCATCCTTTCCTCTCCTTGCAGAAGTTTCAGCAACCACTATCTGGAAGCACAAGGGTGGCGTAAGGCCCTTGCTCGGGACACCAGAGCCCCGGGCCTGTGACCTATTAAAGTCCCTGACCACACCTGGCTCCCTTCTAGCCACAGCCCTAGCCACCTATGGCTCCCCTGGCCCTACCCAGAAAAGGACAGGAGATGACGGGAAATTAAACACACTGACTGTTTCTGCAGGACCTTTCAACCTGTGGAAGCACACAGAAGGATGTTGTTCTAGATCATTATTTGGTATATCAAGCCATCTAAAAGCACTGGATTGCACCTTTTCTTTACTCATACACACAAGTTACAAAGGTTTCAAACAACAGATCATTCTTTAGGCTAAGAAAACACCACCACACAAGCACCAACTTCATTTTATAATTCAAAGCTCACCAGCCCACAAAAAGAACACTATTCCTCATCTCTGAGAAACAAGGGCAGGGCAAAAGGGAATTACACTGACCAATTTTAGTGTCTGCTAAAACTAACAGTCTCTGGTTTTCCTTTTATTTTCAAGTTTTGGTTCAGAAGTGTGCGTTCAGACACTAGTGCCACCATCTTCCACCACACCTTGGTCGGCAGCAATCACCGTTTTGCTGGGACCAATATGGTTTCTAAACATAATGCTTCTTTAGAGAGAGGAGCTACTGAGATGCTGACACCTAAACTATACTCGTTAGGTACCTTCAGTTGAAAGTTTTTTTTTACCTACAGATTACAATTCTTTAAATGAAATCCCAAGCCTCCCCATTTTCCTTTGGTTGTCTTTTTCACCAAATGCCATTCTACCACTGAACCAAAACCACCTTCTTTTTGGGAGGAAGAGAGACCGCCAGACCAAAACAGACTCCCAACAGGGCCAAGCCCCACCACAGTCTTAAAAAGCACCTTGGCCTCTCAGAAGAGGACAGGGACTCCTCAGAGGCTTCCCGCTACAACCCCCACCCCAATCAGGCCTAACATGTTCTGTTGAGGGTGCCTGGCTAAGTAGAACCCCAATGAAAGACTTTCCCCAAAACCAGCATCTGCTCCCAGCTTCCTATGTCAGTGCAGTGGCACGGCTGAGTCCCCGAGAACCCCAGGCCCCGTACGTCCCCATCCTGGCCGGCTGCCACTCGGCCTCTCCACTTCACATTCACAGAATCACTTCTTGTGCAAAACAAGCAGTCTACGTAGAAAGAATGCCCTCATAGTCTAATAAAAACTGTAGAAAACTTTTGCGCGAGTGCCTCTGCTCCCTCTTTATCTGCAGAGCGAGGGCATCTGTGCGTGGACGGGGTAGGCGAGCCTGACGTTGAGAGAGTCGTTGTGTTGCACGAGGGACGTCTGCTGGTAGTGGAGCACCAGCTCCTTCAGGGAGCTGTACAGGTTGTAGGGCTCTGCGAAGCCGTAGCCCCGAGCAGTGCTGTAGATGACACAGTGCTTCACCTCTCCATCGGCGCTGCAACGACACAACACAGACCCCACAGGGAATGAAGGCAGAGGGCAACAGAAAGGGGCCCAAAGACCAGAAGCCTGAGAGCAGTTGCCCTGCAAAGCAGCAGCAGCCTTTTGTCCATTGGAGCTTGTATGATATCACACCCTTGTGTCCTCCCAGCCCTTCCACACTGGTCACAGAGACACCCTTCACTTCCCAAGACTTGGTGGGGCTAAAATGGCTGGCTGCATTCAGTCACTCAGCTCTGGACCTAAATTAGGTAAGAATGCACTGGAGGGGGCAAACCAAACCAAAAAAAAAGAAAAAAATAAATAATGTACATATCAGTTGTTTTTAAAATAGTCACAAGATTGTGCAACAATCACTACTACTTCCAGAATATTTTCATCACCCTAAAAAGAAACCACGTTGCCATCAGCATTCAGTTTCCCTCCCTCCCCTTAGACCCTGGTGACCAATCTGCTTCCTGTCACTATGGCTTTGCCTATTCTGGACATTTTCTATAAACAGAATCACACACTATTACTCAGTCTTTTGTCTGGCTACTTTCACTTGGCACACCATTTTCAAAGTTCTTTTATGTGGTATCATGTACTGAGACTTGATTTCTCCTCAGGGTTGAGTAATATTCTGTTGTATAGATTTGCTACAATTTGGTTATCCATTCATCAATTTATGGGTCACTTGGGTTGTGAACATTTTTTGGCTATAATGAATATTTATGTACAAGTTTTTGTAGGGACACATGTTTTCAGTCCTCTTAGATGTATACCTAAGAGGGGAACTGTTGACCCATAAGTGAAACAAACTTTTTGGGAAATCCCTGGCAGTCCACTGGCAAGGACTCTGCTTTCACTGCTATGGCCCCGGGTTCAATCCCTCGTTGGGAAACTAAGATCCCACAAGCCACATGGCATGTACCCCCACCCTCCCTTGCCAAAGAAAGTTAAACCTTTTAAGGAATGGCCAAACTGTTTTCTGAAGTGTTGCACCACTTTAAATTCCTGCCAGCAGCTTTCTCCACATCCCTGTCAACACGCTATTGTCCATCTTGATTATAGTTATCCTTGTGGTATCTCACTGTAGTTTTGACTTACAGCTCCCTAATGACTAATAATGGGAAGGGCAATGGCACCCCACTCCAGTACTCTTGCCTGGAAAATCCCATGGACGGAGGAGCCTGCGGACTGCAGTCCATGGGGTTGCTAAGAGTTGGACACGACTGAGCAACTTCCCTTTCACTTTTCACTTTCATGCACTGGAGAAGGAAATGGCAACCCACTCCAGTGTTCTTGCCTGGAGAATCCCAGGGACAGGGGAGCCTGGTGGGCTTCCGTCTATGGGGTCGCACAGAGTCGGACACGACTGAAGCGACTTAGCAGCTTAGCAGCAATGACTAATAATGTTGAGCATCTTTTCATATGTTTATTAACCATCTTTATATCTTCTTTAAAGAAATGTCTATTTACTGTTGCCCATTTTTAAATAGGGGCAGCTGTCTTTTTACTAAGAGTTCTTTACGTATAGATACTAGTTGATTAGATGTATGATTTGCAAATACTTTCTCCCATTCTGTGGGTTGTCTTTCCACTTTCCCGATTGTGTCCTTTGATGCAGACAGTCTTTAATTGTGGGGAAGTCCAATTCATCTATTTGTCACTCATGCTTTTGATGTGTAAGAGACCACTGGCCATTCCAAAGTGACAAAGATTTCTGCCTACATTCTCTCCTAACTGTTTTACCTTTTAGCCCTTACATTTAGTTATATGACACATTTTGAGTTAGATTTTGTATGTGGCATGAACTGGGGGTCCAAATTCACTCTTTTGCATGTGGCTCACTAGCTGTCCCAGCACCGTGTGTTGAAATGACTATTTCTTCCCCTTTGAATGGTCTTGAAGAACCTTGTTGAAAACAAACTGGCCATAACTGTAGGGGGTCATCTCCTGGCCATCGTTTCTGTTCATTGACTCACATGTTTAATCTTATGTTGTGCTGCGCTTACTTACTCAGTTGTGTCTGACTCTTTGCAACCCCATGGACTGTAGACCGCCAAGTTCTACAAGTTCTACAAGTTCCATGAAGTTCTCCAGCCAAGAATACCGGAGTGGTTGCCATTTTCTTCTCCAGGTAATCTTCCCTACTTAAGGATCAAACCCGGATCTCCTGCACTGCAGGATTCTTTACCAGCAGAGCTATCAAGGAGCCCTCAGTTCAGTTCAGTCCAGTTGCTCAGTTCAGTTCAGTCCAGTTGCTCAGTTCAGTTCAGTTGCTCAGTCGTGTCCAACTCTTTGCAACCCCATGAATCGCAGCACGCCAGGCCTCCCTGTCCATCACCAACTCCCAGAGTCCACCCGAACCCATGTCCATTGAGTCGGTGATGTCATCCAACCATCTCATCCTCTGTCGTCCCCTTCTCCTCCTGCCCTCAATCTTTCCCAGCATCAGGGTCTATTCAAATGAGTCAGCTCTTCACATCAGGTGGCCAAACTATTAGAGTTTCAGCTTCATCAGTCCTTCCAATGAACACCCAGGACTGATCTCCTTTAGGATGGACTGGTTGGATCTCCTTGCAGTCCAAGGTACTCTCAAGAGTCTTCTCCAACACCACAGTTCAAAAGCATCATTCCTCGGCGCTCAGCTTTCTTTATAGTCCAACTCTCACATCCATACATGACCACAGGAAAAACCATAGCCTTGACTAGATGGTCCTTTGTTGGCAAAGTCATGCTTCTGCTTTTTAATATGCTGTCTAGGTTGGTCATAACTTTCCTTCCAAGGAGTAAGCGTCTTTTAATTTCATGGCTACAATCATCATCTGCAGTGATTTTGGAGCCCAGAAAAATAAAGTCAGCCACTGTTTCCCCATCTATTTCCCATGAAGTGATGGGACCGGATGCCGCTCAGTCCTGTCCAATTCTTTGCGACCTCATGAACTGCACCATGCCAGGCCTCCCTGTCCATCACCAACTCCTGGAGTTTACTCAAACTCATGTCCATTGAGTTAGTGATGCCATCCAACCATCCTATCCTCTGTCATCCCCTTTCTCCTGCCTTCAATCTTTCCCAGCATCAGGGTCTTTTCAAATGAGTCAGTTCTTTGCATCAGGGGGCCAAAGTATTGAGTTTCAGCGTCAACATCAGTCCTTCCAATGAATATTCAGGACTGATTTCCTTTAGGATGGACTGGTTGAATCTCCTTGCACTCCAAGGGTCTCTCAAGGGTTTCTCCAACACCACAGTTCAAAAGCATCAATTCTTTGGTGCTCAGCTTTCTTTATAGTCCAACTCTCACATCCATATACAACTACTGGAAAAACCATAGCCTTGACTAGATGGACTTTTGTTGGCAAAGTAATGTCTGTGCTTTTTAACATGCTGTCTAGGTTGGTCATAACTTTTATCTTATGTTAGTACTTCACAATTTTAATTACTACAGCTGGTAGTAAGTTTTCAAGTTGGGAGATGTACTTCAGCTCTTTCCTGTTTCTTCAGATTATTTTAGCTGCTCTGGATCCCTTGTATTATCATATCAATTTTAAGATCAGCTTGTCATTTCTGTACAGAGCCAGCTGGTACTGTTTATGGGGATTATACTAAACACACAGATCAATGTGGAAAGTACTGCCATCTATGAACACAGGATATTTTCCCACTTATTTAGAATTTTTTAAAAGTTGTTCCAATGATGTTTCATAGTTTTCACTGTACAGCTCTTACACTTTAAACCTAGGCATTTTATCATTTTTATGCTATTACAAATAGTATGTTTTCATTTTATTTTCAGGTTGTTCACGGCTAATATATAGAAATACAACTAATTTTTGTTTTCTAATCTTTTAACCTACACCCTGGTGAATGCATTTATTAGTTCTAATAGTTTACTTCTTCCTTTCTAATCTGGATGCCTTTTATTTTTCTTGCCTAAATGTCTCAGCTAGAATTTTCTGTACAATGATTAGAAGTGGTGAGAAAAGACATCCTTAGTCTCTTCCTGCTCTTAAAAGTACTCAGTTTTTTACCACTAAGTATGATGTCAGCTGTAGGTTTTTCATGTCCTTTATCAGGTTGAGAAATACCTGCCTATTTCTAGTTGTTTCAGTGTGTTTTAACAAATAAGAGTGTAAAAATACTTTTTCTGGATCTACTGAAATAATTAGTAGATTTTTGTCCGTTGATTTTTGTCCTTAATCTATTTATATGATTTACACTGATTTTTTAATGTTGAATCAACTGGCATTCCTAAGATAATTCTACTTAGTCATGGTTTATAATCCTTCTTATATGCTGCTGGAGTTTCTTTGCTAGTGTTTTGTTAGTTTTTATGTCTATATTCATAAAGAATATGCCCTCATTAAACGAACTGCTATGTATTTGCTCCAGTTTTTTGGAAAAGTCTGTGAAAGAATTGTATTAATTCTTTTTAAACTGTTTGGTAGAATTCACCAGTAAAACTAACTAGGCCTGGGGTTTTCTCTGTGGATAGTTTTTTAAATTAGTGATTCAATTTCTTTACTTATTGTAGTTCTATTCAGATTTTCTACTTCCTGTTAAGTCAGTTTTGGTAGTTTGTGTGCTTCCAGGCATTTGTCTATTTCATTTAGGTTGTTTAATTTGTTAGAATATAATTATTTATAGTATTCCATCATTTTTTTTTAAATCTCTGTAAGGACTACAAGGAGTGTCTCCTCTTTCACCCTGATTTTACTAATTTGTGTCCTCCCTCTCCCCTGTGTGTGAGTTTAGCTTTGTTGTTGTTCAGTCATTAAGTCACGTCCAACTCTTTGCGACCCTATGGAATGCAGCATGCCAGGTTCTGATGTCCTTCACTATCTCCTGGAGTTTGCTCAAATTCATGTGCATTGAGTTGGTTTGCTCAAACTCGTGTCTACTGAGTCGGTTCATCTCATCATCTGCCACCCCCTTCTTTTGCCTTCAGTCTTTCCCAGCATCAGGGTCTTTTCCAGTGAGTCAGCTCTTTGCATCAGGTAGCCAAAGTATTGGAGCTTTAGCTTCAGCATCAGTCCTTCCACTGAATATTCAGGATTGATTTCCTTTAGGATTGACTGGGTTGATCTTGCTATCCAAGGGACTCTAGAGAGTCTTTTCCAGGACCACAATTCAAAAGCATCAATTCTTTGGTGCTCAGCCTTCTTTATAGTCCAGCTCTCACATCTGTACATGACTATTAGAAAGTTCAGTTCAGTTCAGTTCAGTCGCGCAGTCGTGTCCGACTCTTTGCGACCCCATGAATCACAGTACGCCAGGCCTCCCTGTCCATCACCAACTCCCGGAGTTCACTCAGACTCACGTCCATTGAGTCTGTGATGCCATCCAGCCATCTCATCCTCGGTCGTCCCTTTCTCCTCCTGCCCCCAATCCCTCCCAGCATCAGGGTCTTTTCCAATGAGTCAACTCTTCGCATAAGGTGCCCAAAGTACTGGAGCTTCAGTTTTAGCATCATTCCTTCCAAAGAAATCCCAGGGTTGATCTCCTTCAGAATGGACTGGTTGGATCTCCTTGCAGTCCAAGGGACTCTCAAGAGTCTTCTCCAACACCACAGTTCAAAAGCATCAATTCTTCGGCGCTCAGCCTTCTTCACAGTCCAACTCTCACATCCATACATGACCACAGGAAAAACCATAGCCTTGACTAGACGGACCTTAGTCGGCAAAGTAATGTCTCTGCTTTTGAATATACTATCTAGGTTGGTCATAACTTTTCTTCCAAGGAGTAAGCGCCTTTTAATTTCATGGCTGCAGTCACCATCTGCAGTGATTTTGGAGCCCAAAAAAACAAAGTCTGACACTGTTTCTACTGTTTCCCCATCTATTTCCCATGAAGTGATGGGGCCAGATGCCATGATCTTCGTTTTCTGAATGTTGAGCTTCAAGCCAACTTTT
>SJXQ01010081.1:227628-301553 GCA_006408695.1 Aepyceros melampus
AGGTGGTCTGGTATTCCCATCTCTTTCAGAATTTTCCACAGTTTATTGTGATCCACACAGTCAAAGGCTTTGGCATAGTCAATAAAGCAGAAATAGATGTTTTTCTGGAACTCTCTTGCTTTTTCCATGATCCAGCAGATGTTGGCAATTTGATCTCTGGTTCCTCTGCCTTTTCTAAAACCAGCTTGAACATCAGGGAGTTCACGGTTCACATATTGCTGAAGTCTGGCTTGGAGAATTTTGAGCATTACTTTACTAGCATGTGAGATGAGTGCAATTGTTAGAAAAGAGGTTATCAATTTTATTCATCCCATCATCCCATCTTCCAGTTTTATTGATTTCCTCAATTATTTTCTATCCTCTATTTTATTTACTTCTGTTCTAATCTCTATTATTCCCTTCTCTCTGCTTGTTTGGGTTTAGTTTGCTCTTCTTTTTTTCAGTTTCTTAAGGTGGAAGAAGGTAGGTTATTGATTTGAGAGCTTCAGTTATAAATTTCCCTCTTAGCACTGCTTTAGCTGTATTAGATAAGTTTCGCTATTCTGTGTTTCTCTTTTAACCCAAAGTATTTTCTAATTTCCCTTGTTTTCCTTTTTTAATCTATTGGTTATTTAGGAATAGTTATTTATTGCCCACTCTGTGAATTTCCCAAATTTCCTTATTTTTTGTTTCTAATTTCTTTCCATTGTGGTTATAGACAACATATTCTGTATGATTTCAACCTTATTTATTGAGACTTGTGGCCTAAAGTGTGGTCTAGCCTGGATAATGTTTCATGTGCACATGAGGAAAATGTGTGTTCTGCTGTTGTTAGGTGGAGTGTTCTAAAGATGTCTCTGTGTATGTGTGAGTGAGTTCAATTGTGCCCAGCTCTTTGTGACCCCATGGACTGAGACACCAGGCTCCTCTGTCCATGGAATTTTCCAGGCAAGGATACTAGAGCAGGTTGCCATTTCTTTCTCCAGGGAATCCTCCGGACCCAGGGATCAAACCCATATCTCTTACATCTCCTGCATTAGCAGGCTTGTTCTTTACCACTAGCACCACCTATGTCTAGTTGTTCTATAGAGTTTTCAAGTCTTCTGTTTCCTTGTTGATCTATATGTTCTATTCCTAATCAAATTTCTTATGCCAAATGGCAATAACAATGGAAGAATCACAGCTGCTCACTACCTAACACATTCATTGCTGGCAACAGGTCTCTAGCCTGAGAAGGCTGTAAGAGTTAAGCAAGTCCTTAACTTAGTCCTAAGTAAATTGAAAAATCACTATAAGCAGGCTTTCTATAGCTGCAGTGGCTGGCGAACAAGTGGAAGTCTGTGATGCCAGACTCTTTTGCTTCCAATGTCCCCCAAGGTGAACCCCAATATGATATATGACTGAAGCTGGTTTCATAGGCAACAGAAATCCACACTACTGGTCAAATCTACGGCTAAAGGGAAGGGAAAAATAATACTGCTCCCCAAGATACTCAAGCTGCTCTCTGGTCTCTCAGGAATTACCCGAGCTGCTGAGCAGCACCTTCTACCAGCCAAGTCCATAACCCACAAGGCTGCCACCCAGGGACCTGGATAAGGGTGAGGGGCTGATGTACTGGGCTTACTGTCTTCCTTTTAACGTTCTTACAGACCTCAGATCCCACAGAGCCATCTTCTCCTGCCATTTCCACTCAGGTAACTTGAGGATCTGAGCCCAGGTCACAAAGAAATGAAATGTTTCAAGTAGCTCTATCCAGGGATAACACTAATCCAATACTTCCCTTACATTTTGCCCATAGACAACCCACTATTCATCCTTTCCATGTCCAGCTCAACATCATCTCTTCCACAAAATCTCACAACCCTTTTCCCACTAGACTCAGTTTTTCATGCACACAGCCTACTGGTGATACCTATGTCACGGTGATTTCATTTATCTTGGATATTTAACTGTGAAATGAAGAAAGCGTGGTGCCAGAAAAAAAAAAAGTGGGTTTTGAAACCAGGTAAAGCTGGATTCAAACTATGCATGACAGAGATAGATAGCTAAGGATAAGATGATCATGAAAGCACTCTGTTAATACAAGTGTCTTTTGTCTAGCCTCACCACTTTGTCCTCAAATCATTTGTGATCCTTGCTTGCCTTCTGGCATGTCCAGCAGAAGCATCATTATAATAATATTAGTAAACAACATTTACTTATTATGTTCCAGACTGATCAAAGCATATTATATCACATATATTAACTCGTGTGAAAGTTTAGAAACCCTTAAGTAGATATTATTATTATGCTTCTTTTATAGATAAAGAAACTATTTGGGGGGAACCTTCAAACACCATCCAAAGGACAACGTTATTAAGCTTGTCGCTGCTGGTGGGGGCCAGATCCTCATTAGAAAGCCCAAGCCAGACAGTGATGTGACTCAAACCATCAATACAGTTGCGTACCATGCCAAACCTGATTCTGATCAGCACTTCTGCACACAGTATATCATCTATGAGGACTTGTCTAATCATCGCCCAGAAAGGGTTCGGCAGGGCAAAGTCTGGATGGCTCTTTCCAGCTGGTTTATAGATTGTGTGATGTCCTTCGAGTTGCTCCCTCTTGACAACTGAACTTGCACAGTGTGATTTTCATCAGTCACATTTTTACAAATAGGTAGACTCATTCATTGGAGAAGGTGAGGGCACCCCACTCCAGTACTCTTGCCTGGAAAATCCCATGGACGGAGGAGCCTGGTAGGCTGCAGTCCATGGGGTCGCGAAGAGTCGGACACGACTGAGCGACTTCCCTTTCCCTTTCTTTTATAGATAAAGAAACTAGGAAAAGAAAAGTTAAGTAATTTACCCTAGGTCACATGTATGGTTAAGTAGTAGAATCAGGATTTGAATCCTATATATCTGATCCCAAAGCTTCTCTCATGACCATCATACTATATATACCTCCTCTCTAGGTATGGTCATTGTCAATGAAAACATATTAATAGCAAAATATATATATATTCTTTAAAAAGGCAACTGTTATATATATATATGCTATATAATTATATTTTATATATATATATATATATATATATATTTAAAAAACAGCAAAATCTGACTGAGGCATAATTAGTTGTCCCTAGAATTTCANCAAATAGGTAGACTCATTCATTGGAGAAGGTGAGGGCACCCCACTCCAGTACTCTTGCCTGGAAAATCCCATGGACGGAGGAGCCTGGTAGGCTGCAGTCCATGGGGTCGCGAAGAGTCGGACACGACTGAGCGACTTCCCTTTCCCTTTCTTTTATAGATAAAGAAACTAGGAAAAGAAAAGTTAAGTAATTTACCCTAGGTCACATGTATGGTTAAGTAGTAGAATCAGGATTTGAATCCTATATATCTGATCCCAAAGCTTCTCTCATGACCATCATACTATATATACCTCCTCTCTAGGTATGGTCATTGTCAATGAAAACATATTAATAGCAAAATATATATATATTCTTTAAAAAGGCAACTGTTATATATATATATGCTATATAATTATATTTTATATATATATATATATATATATATATTTAAAAAACAGCAAAATCTGACTGAGGCATAATTAGTTGTCCCTAGAATTTCACTTTCCATTAAAAAGAAAATAAGCTTTTCTAAATAGTCATAAGAAAACATCCAACATTTTCTATCACTAACTCAACACAATACTATTTAAGTACAAAACTTAAGATAGTTTTTCTTCGAAGTAAAAACAGTTCTATTTAATCAAGTCTTCATAATCTGACAATGAAAGCCATGCAGGAGACTATTAAGAATTAAGTGATCTTTTCAATTGAAAAATCTCCAATTATTTTTCAGATACCTGAAATCCAACAACAAACAACTGCAGGGCCTAGCCTGCTTACCATTTAAATTAAAATCCCCCAAATAATTTCAGATTATATATCTCCTAAAGCAACTAACTTTTCTTTGTACAAATATTAAAGGTCTAAGCCATGGTTACTCATTTTACCATACTTCAACTAATTTGATCTGAATTTTATGAGTGGTTGATTTCCTATTAATCAATGTAGAAGTTTTCAAAAGGTTATATCCCCGGAGAAGACTTACACCACAGAGCAAGCATAACATCCTTTCTTGCTACTCTCACGGATTAAGAATGCACCATCAGGTTTCCCATAAAGCAAGTCCTCTGCTTGTACTCGGTTGATATCCTCAACAAACCAGGTTTTCTCATCATAATGGGGCAGGTTTTCATCTTCCTCATTGATAAAATAGGTCCTAAAAATTAAATGTTAAAATATTATTCTAACAATCAGTTTACTTATATCTAAAAGCAAATTCACGAATAAAACTCTTCTAAATCTTAACCACAAAATAACAAAGTAGAATTGCAAGTAGTTGGATTTTAAAAAAATAATTTCCAAAAATACGATTTAAAAAATTTCATTATTTGCTATCATGCAGAAAGCACAAGATATTCATGTGTCTCATCCAAGACTCTGACTCCTGACTGTCTAAATAAGCAATGCTTAAGTATCCAGGTTTCATATGGCTTGGCAGGTCTGTGAACTCAAGTGCCTATAGCATACTCATGAAACAAATCAATTTAAAGAGGTGCAAAGTCCTTGATTCAAATGTCCTCAAATAACAGACAGGACATTTGCTCAAGTAACTCAGGAAGCATTAAGAAGGCCCATGTCTTACACTGGCAACAAAGCCCTCTGACGGAAAGTTACAGTGCGAACTTACTCATCAGCATCCCATTCTTGATTCCCAGCCAGGCATTTAGGCGCTTCTGTCTCACTCCTTTGTGATTGAGCCACCTACCAGAAGAAAGACACCAGTGTCAGCATTGGTGCAAAGTAGACACATCCAAGCCAACCAAACATCCAGGCCCAGGAGCTTGCTTTCCCCAGTCCCACTAAGAATGGCCAGAGATGTCCCTAAATTTAATAGTTTCTCTATTACTTTTCCTTCAACTTTCAGCAAAAAGGCAGAAACAGAAAGCTACTTGAAATTAGGCACGTCCCTCATTTTTCAGTTTCCTTTTCTAGAAGGTTATATCACCACAAGCACACACATCCTTGCACTCAAACACCATGGGACAGTTGTTTTTGAAATTGTTAGTTAGGTGAGTGTGTGTCACATTTGCAATCTCTACTGAGCCACAGGATGCCATTCCTCCATGGCCTACTGTTAATACACTGAGTTTAAAATTCTAAAACAGAATTTCAAGGTCTATTTTTACACCCAAAACAAGCCACAAGAAATTCAAGGTAGCAATCTGAGTGATTAATGCAAATTTACTTCATCACCAGGAAAATCACAGTATTTTAAAATATACCAACATTTTAGATGTAAAATGATATAACCATTTCATTTAGCTTCACTGAGATGGATGATGGCCTAAAACTTGAGTATAAAAACTCTTTCATTCATCATCATCCCCCAAACAAGCCACTGTTCATTCAGATCTCATCATAAACATCTCTTCGGGGAGGACTACCCTAATTGTCCCAACTAAGGCAGTCCACCAGTCACTCTCTACACTTTTTCTTATTTTCCTTATCATGTATAAAACGATACATTCTAGAGACAAAACCTGAACAAAGCATCAAAGACCTAACATCCAATTAGCATTCTATTACTAATTATGTGGTCCTTTTTTGTTTATTCTAAAAAAGATATAAAGTTGAAGTTATAACATAAATTCAGTGCACATAAGATGAACTTATTCTCTTTATGTTCAGTTTCATTTTCAACTTAAAATCTCTAATCAAACTTAATTTTGTTTAATATGTACTATGTCCAGTGGAAACAGTGTCAGACTTTATTTTGGGGGCTCCAAAATCACTACAGATGGTGATTGCAGCCATGAAATTAAAAGATGCTTACTCCTTAGAAGGAAAGTTATGACCAACCTAGAGACCGTATTCGAAAGCAGAGACATTACTTGCCAACGAAGGTCCGTCTAGTCAAGGCTATGGTTTTTCCAGTGGTCATGTATGGATGTGAGAGTTGGACTGTGAAGAAAGCTGAGGGCCGAAGAATTGATGCTTTTGAACTGTGGTGTTGGAGAAGACTCTTGAGAGTCCCTTGGACTGCAAGGAGATCCAACCAGTCCATTGTAAAGGAGATCAGCCCTGGGTGTGCTTTGGAAGGAATGATGCTAAAGCTGAAACTCCAGTACTTTGGCCACCTCATGCGAAGAGCTGACTCATTGGAAAAGACTCTGATGCTGGGAGGGACTGGGGACAGGAGGAAAAGGGGATGACAGAGGATGAGATGGCTGGATGGCATCACTGACTCGATGGACATGAGTCTGAGTGAACTCCAGGAGTTGGTGATGGACAGGGATGCTTGGTGTGCTGCGATTCATGGGGTTGCAAAGAGTCAGCCACGACTGAGGGACTGAACTGAACTGAACTGATGACATCTCACTTAGGTTGTATCCGTTAGGGTCTTAGCTAGAAGGATAAAGCACAGTCAAACTGGCAGCTGAGGAGAGTTCACTATTTACAAAGGCCTGGAGATGTTTTAGAGAAACTCCCTGGGGCTAGCAACAGTGTGAGGCCAAGGTATCCTAGAACTGAAGAATAGATGGTAGAGAGCAGTGACTTGAAGCCAGAGAGTACCATTTGGGGAGTGCCACCTTTGGGAGAAAATGAGGACACAGCCATCCTTACAGGGATCACAAGGGGAAGAAGTTAGAATATAAAATATTCTTCCTTTCCTTTCCTTCTGCCCTCTCATCTCCTGCCTGTGCCTTCAAATGGCCAAAGCTAATGAGAAGCCAGAGGGCAAAAGATCCGTTTTCTTAGGCACAGAGCAGGGTAGAAAAAGAAGAGTAGAAATTGTGAAGGTAAATGGAAAATTCCAGCACACTCAATGAAATGGATTAACTTTAAGTGGACTTTTTTCCCAGAACCTATGATCCTCTGATAAAGAGATGGCTTCCTGTACTCGAGGACTGTTTGCACAGCATAAGAGGATGGCTTATTTAAGATACATTTTAAGGTAAGATTAAACTAACTTTTCTAGTCACAATCTGTACCTTAACTGAACAATTATTGGCATGGTAATATCCTTCAGAATTCCTTCACACTGTTGCCCCATCTCGCCTCTCTAATTTTATATTTGGGAAGTTGAATTTGGAGTTATGTGTAAGATGATATTTATTCAAATTAAGTTTTATGATACTCAATCTGGATCATAGTTTCAATCTCCTGAAATCTTTCAAGTCTCTAATATCTTATCATCTATCTGATCAGCTATTTCTCCTAGCTTTTAAAAATATGATCAGCTGCTAACGACCATCTAATTTTTGATAACAGTGTTACTTAGGGCATTGCTGTGGATGGACTGACGCACACTACACAGAGCGTACTCTGGATGGGAGTAAGTCACAGTTTATCAGTCAAGTTAGACTAAGTTGTATTATGGCAAGTTATTCTTTATTTTGAATTTATGAATTTAGGTTTATGAAAACCAGGAAAAGGAAGCAATAATCATGAAAACTAACTCCTAATGGAAAAGAATTGCAAATGAACCCCTTTTATAAAAAAGGAATTTTAAAGGTTTTTAGGAAATTCCCTGATGGTTCAGTGGTTAGGACTTGGCACTTTCACTGTCGTGGGCCTGGCTTCAATCCCTGACTCGGGAACCAAGATCCTGCAAGCCAGAGATGGCAAGCAAAAAATAAAATTAAAATAAACAAAGGCTTTTATATTTAAGAAATATTTTATTCTAAAGAATAGCAAGGAGAGATAAGAAAGCCTTTCTCAGCGATCAATGCAAAGAAATAGAGGAAAACAACAGAATGGGAAAGACTAGAGATCTCTTCAAGAAAATTAGAGATACCAAGGGAACATTTCATGCAAAGATGGGCTCAATAAAGGACAGAAATGGTATGGACCTGACAGAAGCAGAAGATATTAAGAAGACGTGGCAAGAATGCAAAGAAGAACTGTACAAAAAAGATCCTCATGACTCAGATAATCACGATGGTGTGATCACTCACCTAGAGCCAGACATCCTGGAATGTGAAGTCAAGTGGGCCTTAGGAAGCATCCCTAATAACAAAGCTAGTTGAGGTGATGGAATTCCAGTTGAGCTATTTCAAATCCTAAAAGATGATGCTGTGAAAGTGCTGCACTCAATATGCCAGCAAAGTAGGAAAACTCAGCAGTGGCCACAGGACTGGAAAAGGTCAGTTTTCATTCCAATTCCAAAGAAAGGCAAGTGGCTGATTTTATTTTTGGGGGTTCCAAAACCACTGCAGATGGTGACTGCAGCAATGAAATCAAAAGACACTTACGCCTTGGAGGGAAAGTTATGACCAACCTAGAGTTATGACCAACCATATTAAAAAGCAGAGACATTACTTTGCCAACAAAGGTCTGTCTAGTCAAGGCTATGGTTTTTCCAGTGGTCATGTATGGATGTAGAGTTGGACTATAAAGAAAGCTGAGCATCAAGGAATTGATGCTTTTGAGCTGTGGTGTTAGAGAAGACTCTTGAGAGTCCCTTGGACTGCAAGGAGATCCAACCAGTTCATCCTAAAGGAGATCAGTCCTGGGTGTTCATTGTAAGGATTGATGTTGAAGCTGAAACTCCAGTACTTTGGCCACCAGATGAGAAGAGCTAACCCATTTGAAAAGACTCCAATGCTGGGAAAGATTGAGGGCAGGAGGAGAAGGGGACGACAGAGGATGAGATGGCTGGATGGCATCACTGACTCAATGGACATGAGTTTCTATAGGCCCCCGGAGTTGGTGATGGACAGGGAGGCCTAGTGTGCTGCAGTTCATGAGGTCACAAAGAGTTGGACACGACTGAGTGACTGAAATGAACTGAACTGACTTATATTTAAGAAATGAAATCCTGATTTAGGCATTCAAGAATATTCTAGAAACAGTACATTGGAATCTAAGCAGAAGAAAAATCTCAACAAGTCCTTATGGGCTATATATATAGCAAGAAATCAGAGAAACGGCCACATGCAAAGGGGACTTGATGAACTAACGACAATCTCTTCTTAGGTGCTGCAGAATTCCAATCTATTCCAACTTCAAAACAGGACCAAAGAGAGGTCATATCCAGTATCAGGTAGCAGTACAACCAGTCTCTTCCAGGACTGACTATACAATTTCAGTGTTAGAGCAGATCAAGCCCATCAATCCTAGTGTTGTCTTTGGTAGAAATATCAAAGCGTGGAGTATGGACACTGGACTGTTCTCCCTGAAGCAATGGTTCCAAAAGAGGTAATGGTTTCTGTGTCTCCCTAAACATTCTAGCAGGATATAAGCAGGCCATGGCTTATCACCCATGATGGTACCTAAATTCTATTTTATATTTAGTTTACAGAACTTGTTAAAGGAATTTTCAAGGTCTAGTTTGCCATACTTAGTCATGCACCTAGAAATGGTAGGTTTCTCAGTATCTCATCACTTTCCAGGGCAAAGAAAGCTTCTATTCATTCCTTTGGTCCACGGCACAGCCTTCTGGGGCTTTTCTTTAGCTTCATCATGTGACCAGAACCATATGAATATTCCAAGAGCGACACACCCTGCTTGTACACAAAGCCACCTCCTGGCCTTGCTTCCCAAGCTCTCCTGATGCTATGTGTGTTTGTTTGACTCAGCGGCCACAGTAGCAACTGAAAGATCTCTAGAGGAGTGTTATTAAAAACTCCTCAGTAATTGTTTGCTTCTGAAACAATCACCTTAAATTTTCCTCTCCTAAATCTCAACAGCCAATGTTTCAACATTTAAACTTGTATTTCATCCCCTCCCTCCTTCTCACACAAAGAAACCCTGAAGTCTATAGAAAACCCAGTCAGAGGTCTTTACTCTGCCTCCTCCTGCCAAGGAGTGTGAACTGTGTTACATGCGTGAAAATCACCCATAAACATATTACAAAACAGTCTGTTCATTACCTAGAACTAAACCTAATACAATTTTCTTTCTCACTGCTGATCTCCTTCTATGAAGCAGTCATCTGGCCTAAAAATCTAATCCATATATCTTGTTCTGATAATATATCTTTCCATCTATATTTAGATAATATCCCTATATCTAGCTAAATCATATAATATTATATCACTCCTCAGGTGTGCCATTTTTCCTAAGTGCTTTCAAACATTTCTATTACTTAAATATAGAATTTTTTCCTTAAAAATAAAAACTCTTCAGTGGACCATTCTATATACTTACTTGTAGGTTCCCACTTTTAGTTTCCTTGCCTGTCAGGGGTAATTTCTATTTCTACAGTTTTTCTAGGTAACCAAAGATTCTGGGTTTTGTGTCACTTTTTATGCTCCATCACTGTTCATTTGTATGGATTACAGCCCTACCTCCTGATCCCCACACACTTGACTTTAGTAGACTGTAACACCCTACTACTAACAGGACCCCTAAATTCTTACAGTCCCGCTGGCCATCTCAATTACAAATCTCTTCTTCTACCTCTAATGTCTCTCATGCAGCAGATCAGGTGGTGCCGGGGTGTCCTCCCCACAGGCCCAGAATACTCACACAAGGTGCTGATCTCTGATCTTGCGCAGCTGGATCAGGTCAGGTTTGATACTATTCATTTTTTTGTCTATTTCTCGGTTATCCAAAGCTTGTTTCTTCAAATCCTGTTCGAGACGCATTTTGCTATCATGAATCTCACCCAGACGTGATTTCAACTTGTCATAATTCATCATAATTCTGTGAAAATATTTGACATATTAAGGCTAAAAGAGAAACCAAGCAGAAGCATTCTACCGTGTGCACACGGTCCTAACACCCTCATGCGGTGGACATCTGCTGTTTTTGCCTGGCACATATTTATTCTCACCCCTCTGGGAAGAGCACCGTCATGTTCCCTGTAGGGAAGGGCTCCTGTTCCCATCTCAGATTCATTGGTGAAGATCCACACAACCCCTCCTGGCCAAGAAGACTGTTCTGTTCCATCCTACCCCTGCCTCAGGCCCCAGTGACTTGCTCAGAAATCAGAATAATACCCAAACTGACCCAATGACAGTCAAATCTAGGGCTCTTGCTAGAAATATTGTAGACAGATTCTCTCTTTCCACTGAGATTGTTAAGTTGTTAGCATGTGATTCTAGGCCTCCCAACAGTTTATACTACTGCCTTAATGGGAAAGCCTGCCTGAGGATGAAGCCAACACAGAAGAAAACTGAGCCAACAGACAGAGAACAAGGAGAATCCTGACGATATTGTCTGGGCCCTGGACCCAGCCATGACTCAACAAGCAAAGTTGGGTTACCGTGTGAACTAAATGTGCTCATAACATGTAAAAGGACCAGTGTCTGGGACATCTTGGTAAGCACTCAGTAGATGATGACCCTAAGCTTTTCCACCACACAAAGTTTTGCCGCGCTCTGAACCCTAAGGCAACAACTGCCATTACTCACTTGTTACTCAATAATAAACAGTTTTATATTACCATTAAAACTTCATCATGATACTTTAACTCCCTATGCAACTAAACTACAAGTTCTTTCCATTTCTTCACTATTAATAATGGTCACTTATTGGTACTGTAATGTCAAGATATTCACACACACTCACACATATACACAGCTTTCTCTACCATAAAGTGTATGTGTGTGCGTGTGTTACTTAGTCCTCAGAGCATTTCAACAAGACTTTATCCACAGTTTTATGAAGAAAGAAACAAGTCCAGAGAGTTAGTAACTCAGTGAAGGCAACACAGCCAGGTGGCGCTAGTGGTAAAGAACACACCTGTCAATGCAGGAGACAGGGGTTCCATCTGAAGATCCCCGGGAAGAAGGGCATGACAATCCACTCCAGTATTCTTGCCTGGAGAATCCCATGGACAAAGGAGCCTAGTGGGCTACAGTCCATGAAGTCACAAAGAGTTGGACACAACTGAAGTGACTTAGCATGCATGCACAGAATTTAAGCCCATGGTTTAAGCCATTAAACGCAAAAAGAAATGTAAAAAGGCAAAATCGTTGTCTGCAGAGGTCTTACAAATAGCTGTGAAAAGAAGAGAAGCAAAAGGCAAAGAAGAAAAGGAAAAAGATATACGCATTTGAACGCAGAGTTCCAATGAGAGATAAGAAAGCCTTCCTCAGTGATCAATGCAAAGAAATAGAGAAAAACAATAGAATGGAAGAGACTAGAGATCTCTTCAAGAAAATTAGAGATACCAAGGGAATATTTCATGCAAAGATGGGCTCAATAAAGGACAGAAACGGTATGGACCTAACAGAAGCAGATAATCTTAAGAGAGGTGGCAAGAATACACAGAAGAACTATACAAAAAAGATCTTCATGACCCACATAATCATGATGGTGTGATCACTGACCTAGACCCAGACATCCTGGAGTGCAAAGTAGAGTAGGCCTTAGAAAGCATCACTACAAACAAAACTAGTGGAGGTGATGGAATTCCAGTTGAGCTATTTCAAATCCTAAAAGATGATGCTGTGAAAGTGCTGCACTCAATATGCCAGCAAATTTGGAAAACTCAGCAGTGGCCACAGAACTAGAAATGGCAGTTTTTGTTCCAGTCCCAAGGAAAGGCAATGCCAAAGAATGCTCAAACTAGCACACAATTGCACTCATCTCACACGCTAGTAAAGTAATGCTCAAAATTCTCCAAGCCAGACTTCAGCAATACGTGAACCATGAACTTCCAAATGTTCAAGCTGGTTTTAGAAAAGACAGAGGAACCAGAGATCAAATTGCCAACATCGGTTGGATCATCAAAAAAGCAGGAGTTCCAGAAAAACATCTATTTCTGCTTTATTGATATGCTAAAGCCTTTGACTGTGTGGATCACAACAAACTGTGGAAAATTCTGAAAGAGATGGGAATACCAGACCACCTGACCTGCCTCTTGAGAAATCTGTATGTAGGTCAAGAAGCAACAGTTAGAACTGGACATGGAACAACAGACTGGTTCCAAATAGGAAAAGGAGTACATCAAGGCTGTATATTGTCACCCTGCTTATTTAACTTACATGCAGAGTACATCATGAGAAACACTGGGCTGGATGAAGCACATGTTGGGATCAAGATTGCTGGAGAAATATCAATAACCTCAGATATGCATATGACACCACACTTACAGCAGAAAGCAAAGAACTAAAGAACCTCTTGATGAACGTGAACGAGGACAGTGAAAAAGTTAGCTTAAAATTCAACATTCAGAAAACTAAGATCATGACATCTGGTCCCATCACTTCATGGGAAATAGATGGGGAAACAGTGGAAACAGTGGCTGACTTTATTTTGGAGGGCTTAAAAATCACTGCAGATGGTGACTGCAGCCATGAAATTAAAAGACCCTTGCTCCTTGGAAGAAAAGTTATGACCAACCTAGACAGCATATTAAAAAGCAGAGACATTACTTTGCCAACAAAGGTCCATCTAGTCAAAGCTATGGTTTTTCTAGTAGTCATGTATGGATGTGAGAGCTGGACTATAAAGAAAGCTGAGTGCCGAAGAACTGATGCTTTTGAACTGTGGTGTTGGAGAAGACTCTTGAGAGTCCCTTGGACTGCAAGGAGATCCAACAGTCCATCCTAAAGGAAATCAGTCCTGATTGTTCATTGGAAGGATGGATGCTGAAGCTGAAACTCTAATACTTTGGCCACCTGATGCAAAGAACTGACTCATTTGAAAAGACCCTGACAGTTGGAAAGACTAAGGGCAGGAGGAGAAGGGGACGACAGAGGATGAGATGGTTGGATGGCATCACCGACTATGCACATGAGTTTGAGTAAACTCTGGGAGTTGGTGATGGACAGGTAGGCCTGGTGTGCTGCAGTCCATGGGGTTGCAAAGAGTCAGCCAGGACTGAGCAGCTGAACTGAACTGAATTTAAGCTATTAAGCTATACTGCCTCACAGCACTTAATACTATTCTTAGGCACAAAAGTTCACTAACACTTTGGTGCTAATATGAGCAATAATTTTGCTTTTCCCTTCATATGATTCAGGTTTATTATCTACTTTTGTACCCCTCAACCTGCTGTTACTTGGCTCATTTTTTAACATTCCACTAAATTTGCTTTGATAAAGGTTCCCAGTATTCTTTTAGTTGCCAGATTCAATACTTCTCATATTTCTTATTCTCTATGTAATCTCTGGAGAAGGAAATGGCAACCCACTCCAGTATTCTTGCCTGGAGAATCCCATGGATGGAGAAGCCTGGTAGGCTACAGTCCATGGGGTCGCAAAGAGTCGGACACGACTAAGCGACTTCACTATCACTATCACTATCACTATGTAATCTCATCCTTATCATCTACCATAATCTACACACTTTTGCCCCTCAAATCCTTTCTGTAGAGTTCCAAATCCAAATAATCAACTGCCTACCACTCAGACAATTCCATTTGGGTTCTCACAGGAACCTCAAAACTCACTGGTTCCCACTCCAAACTCCTCTCATGTACTTCCCATTTTGGTGAATTACACCATCCCCTAATCACTAGTACCAGAAATCTAGGAATAATCTTTGGCTTCTCCCACACATGCCATGTCTGGTCAGGCATACAGTCCTCAGCATTTCTATTAACTCTATTCACCACTATTACTCTCAGACACTGTAACACATTCTGAAGCTAACAAGGAAAATAAGCCACCACCCTCACTCAACAAGCTCACAGTTCTGTGAGTGTGACTTTCAGCAAATGTTATAGTAAGGATCAGGATCAGATGCTACAGAAATGGGGACAAAAAGCCCCTAAAACAATCTAGGGAATCAGAGAAAATTTTCTAGAAAGTCATGTCTAAGCTGAGTGCTAAAGGGGTCAATAATTTAGGAGGATGGAGAAAGAATGCAGAAGAAAGAAGGTTCAGCTTGGCACCATTAGTGTGAACAGCAAGTAACTCCATATGGCAGGACTGTCAAGTCTGAGGAGGTAAAAGCAGACATGACAGAGATGGTAAAAGAAGGAAAAACGTCTTGGTTCACTGATGCTCTTGGAGATATCAGGTAGATTTACCGTTCAATTTCCTTTTCATTCCCTTCTTTTCGAAATCGCTCAATATATTCTTTGCTATGTTGTTCTTGTGTATGACACTGCTCTTCAAATATTTTAATTGTTTCATTAAAAGCTTCAATTGCAGTCCTCTTCATCTGTATTTCCTATAGGATAAAAAAAGATAAACACATTTCATTATCTTTGTATTTATTTTCGTAACCTTAGTCTTAAAACAAATCTTAAAATTCTAGTTATGATTCCATATGAGATCAAATTAAGGGGGCCAAAACAAGACCCTGCTACCATTATTTATATATGAAATATATCATTAAAACCCTAAAATAAAAGAAAAATAACTATTACCTGAAATATAGCTGAGAACCACAGAAAGGCCTCTGAGCTGCTAAGAGATTAACCCTGCATACCCTGAAGACAAGACAAAGTTCCTCCTTTGTAACTGCTGCAGTACTGATCCCTAAAAAGTGCTGATGGAGTGAAGAGACAGAACAGAGTTCGTGCACCAGCATGCAAAACCTTATTTTCCAGAAAAGCCTTACAGAGTCTATGTAGTCTTACTTCATTTCTAAAGCATGTCATTTTCGAAATAGATTCATTAGTAGACTCATCTCTTAGAGGCAGAAAATGAGGAAGGGGAAGAAAGCTGCTAAAGTTAGATGCAAAATAAGATGAAAAACTAAAAACACCACAAAACAGAAGCCCAGGAGGCAAAGCCACTCACACTAGGGTAAGTGGTTCTCCATGTTCCAATGAGCTCTGAGGGCATCTGTACACTTTAGCATCTGAATCATGATTCCCCTAAAATTTTCAAAGAGAGTTAAATTTTGTTTACTTTAGAAAGTCAAGAAAATATGTGTAAAGGTCTAGAAAGACTGCAATCCTGAATGTTTATAAGTTTAAAAGTTTCAATGCTTATGAGACAATTCATCAACTGTTTAGCACTGATTAATTCCTTTTTAATAATTTTATTTGTTTTATTTATTATTTAGTTATTTTTGGCTATGCTGGGTCTTTCGTTGCTGCTTGGGCTTTTCTCTAGTTGTGGCAAGAGTGGGCTACTCTCTAGTTGCAGCGTGCAGGCTTCTCATTACAGTGGCTTCTCTTATTGCAGACCACAGGCTCTAGGGCACGCAGACTTCAGAAGCTGTGGCAAATGGGCACAGTAGTTGCAGTTCCTGGGCTCTAGAGCACAGGCTCAATAGTTGGGGTGCATCGGCTTAGTCGCTCTGCGGCATGTGGGATCTTCCCAGACCAGGGATCAAACCCATGTGTCTTGCATTGGCAGGAGGATTCTTTATCACTGAGCCACCAGGAAAGCTCTGATTAATTTCACTGATTATTTTCAACAAATTATTAATTGATTAATTTGACTGATTAATTTCAACAAATGATTACTGAGAATCCATTACACAGAAAGTACCATCTGGTGTTAAAGAGAGTCACAAAAGGGGCCTGCCCTCCAGGATTCAGAATACACAGGCAAAATAGATTTCTGAACTCTAATAAGGTTTTGTTTCATGTCATGATGGAGGAAATAAAGTGGGGTAAATTAGTTATTTATTGCTTTACAGAGACTTCATGGAGGAGGCGACATCTGAGTTAGGTCTTAAAGAACTGGGGTAGAAGAAGAAAATCAGCATTGCACACAGATGGCATGGCATGACTTACACAAAATAAAAGTGGACATTAGGGATCTGCAATTGCTCAGTAGGGCTGAAACATAAGGGAATTATCAGATGAGGGACACTAGAACCTTGTGATGCTTCATATAGCTGAGGATATATACATATATCTCAAGTAGTACTGTAAACTTATTGGAATACCTGTATCTAAATATTTAGCTATAAATTCTACAATTCTCAAATATGGTGGAGGGTTCTGGCTCCCTTACAAGGTTAAGAAAAGGTGGCAAGAATACACAGAAGAACTATACAAAAAAGATCTTCATGACCCAGATAATCATGATGGTGTGATCACTGACCTAGAGCCAGATATCCTAGAGTGCAAAGTAGAGTGGGCCTTAGGAAGCATCACTACGAACAAAGCTAGTGGAGGTGATGGAAATCCTAAAAGATGATGCTGTGAAAGTGCTACACTCAATATGCCAGCAAAGTAGGAAAACTCAGCAGTGGCCACAGGACTGGAAAAGGTCAGTTTTCATTCCAATTCCAAAGGCAATGACAAAGAATGCTCAAACTACCACACAATTGCACTCATCTCACACACTAGCAAAGTAATGTTCAAAATTCTCCAAGGCAGGCTTCAACAGTACATGAACCGTGAACTTCCAGATGTTCAAGCTGGATTTAGAAAAGGCAGAGGAACCAGAGATCAAATTGCCAACATCTGCTGGATCATCGAAAAAGCAAGAGAATTCCAGAAAAACATCTACTTCTGCTTTATTGACTATGCCAAAGCTTTTGACTGTGTGGATCACAACAAACTGTGGAAAATTCTTCAAGAGATGGGAATATCAGACCACTTGACCTGCCTCCTGAGAAATCTGTATGCAGTTCAAGAAACAACAGTTAGAACTGGACATGGAACAAAAGACTGATTCCAAATAGCAGAAGTATGTTGAGGCTGTATATTGTCACCCTGCTTATTTAACTTACATGCAGAGTGTATCATGAGAAATGCTGGACCAGATGAAACCAAGCTAGGATCAAGATTGCTTGGAGAAATATCAATAACCTCAGATATATAAATGGCATCACCCTTATGGCAGAAAGCAAAGAAGAACTAAAGAGCCTCTTGATGAAAGTGAAAGAGGAGTGTGAAAAAGTTGGCTTAAAACTCAACATTCAGAAAACTAAGATCATGGCATCTGGTTCCATCACTTCATGGCAAATAGATGGGGAAACTGAAAACAGGGACAGACTTTATTTTGGGGAGCTCCCAAATCACTGCAGATGGTGACTGCAGCCATGAATTTAAAAGATACTTGCTCCTTGGAAGAAAAGTTATGACCAATCTAGATAGCATATTAAAAAGCAGAGACATTACTTTGCCAACAAAGGTCTGCCTGGTCAAAGCTATGGTTTTTCTAGTAGTCATGTATGGATGTGAGAGCTGGACTATAAAGAAAGCTGAGCACTGAAGAGTTGAAGTTTTTGAACTGTGGTGTTGGAGAAGACTCTTGAGAGTCCCTTGGACTGCAAGGAGACCCAACCAGTCCATCCTAAAGGAAATCAGTCCTGATTGTTCATTGGAAGGATGGATGCTGAAGCTGAAGTTCCAATACTTTGGCCACCTGATGAGAAGAACTGACTCATTGGAAAAGACCCTGATGCTGGGAAAGACTGAAGACAGGAGGAGAAAGGGACGACAGAGGATGAGATGGTTGGATGGCATCACCAACTCAATGGACATAAGTGTGAGTAAACTCTGGGAGTTGGTGATGGACAGGTAGGCCTGGCGTGCTGCAGTCCATGGGGTTGCAGAGAATCGGACATGACTGAACAACTGAACTGAACTGATTAAAGTTCTGGCCCTAGACCCTCAAAGAAAACACCAACAGTCTGACTGTTGTGTGTGTTGGCAGGCAGAGCAGCAAAGGAAATAATATTTGGTGTCACTGCCAAAGCAGCAGCTCCCCAATAATGCGACTATCCCTACCATCAAAACTGTAACCCACCTTACCCCTTCTTCTCTTCTCTGGGTCTTACCTCCTGTCCTTCCTCTGGTACTTCATATCATATCAACTAGTTCCTCTCACAACGTTCACTCTCCCAGTCTAGGGTTCCTTCTCACACAGGTTCTAATTTAACACCACTTTGAAAAAAAAATAAAGTTCCTTAACCCTGATTTCTCTTTTCAGCTTCTTAAAAGAATTGTTTATATGGGCTCTCTCTCTTTCCTCATCTCTCATTCATACTCCAGCTGACTCTCTTCTGGCTTCTGCACTCACCATTCCACAGACACTGCTCTTTCCAAGATCACCAATGATCTCATGGCTGAATTCCGGTGTCTAATCCCAAACCATCACTAAATCCTATCACTTTGCCTCATAATTATATGTAATCCAGATGTAAATATCCCCACATGCAGCCTATTCTCACTCTGTGCCAACTCTGACTCTGGGTATACCATCTCTTCCCATTCTCTGGGAAGAATCTGATTACACCACAGCAAACTAGATTTTATCTAAAATGAAATCTTTCCTTTTATAGAAAAAGAAAACATGGAGAAGGTCTACAACATTTAGAAACACTGTAACACAAGTGGAGGAGGTCAGTTCTTTAATCTCCCTTTAACACTCATTGTCTCTCCTAAACTGCTAATTACTGGACCCCTCTGGATCCCTCCCTCTCTTCTCCTACCTCCCAAAGCTTTAAGCCTCCAAGGCTCTTCTCTGCGTGGCCCATCTCAGGTTACGCTCTCAATTCTCACAAGGAAATTAGCCCTCTTCTAGCTTTGGCTTTCTGGCTTTTTTGATTGCCTCCATCCAGCCCCACTCCCAGTTCCCTAAGCAGGGATTCCACTTCCAGAACCCTGTCTAGTACCAGCTGCTCAGCACTCATATTCTGCTGTTAAATAGGAGGATATTATTGGGCATGTGTGCAACATGTAGAGTTTTCTCAGTTTTCTCCACTCTTGATAAGGAAGAAATGCAACTCTACACAAGCCAAAGCCATATGCAATGGTGGCTATTTTTCTCTAACCTCCATTCATAGAAGTGTTAACCTTCCCCAAGACTTAGTCTACACTGAGATCTGATTTCAGGCTCTTGACAAAGGTGGAATGCTTTGGTTCATTATCTTGCATAAAATCATTCAACAAATAGTTGAATGGTGGCTCAGTGGTAAAGAATCTGCCTGCCAATGCAAGAGATGCGAGTTGATCCCTAGGTTGGGAAGATCCCCTGGAGAAAGAAACGGCAAGCCACTCTGGAATTCTTGCCTAGAAAATCCCATGGACAGAAGGGCCTGGTGGGCTACAGTCCATGGGGTCTCAAAGAGTCAGAAACAACTTAGCGAATAAACAACAACAACTATATGCCAGGCATTATTTGAAGCACTTGGGATACGTGAGTGAACAAATTTGAAAACTTCTGTTCTCCTGGAACCTTACCATTTTATATTCCTAGTCAAAATGAAAATGTTAACATTTGCTTGGTTTTATACCTCATAGAATATACTCATATATCTTTTGAATCTTTTACTTAATATTTCTGTGAGATTAAACATAGTGCTATACATTGCCCTTTAAATAAATTCGCCCACACGATTATAGTAACCCATCACTGCTTTATTTGATGCCGAGGAAAGGGATTAAAATTAAAGCATGCCATTTTGACTAATGCACACTGCAGTTAACGGATATGTCAGAGCACCTTGCACTTCTGCAAAGCAAGGCCTCGCGGCTCCCTCCGCACAGCTGGAGTCAAGAATCACTTCCTACCTAGACTGGATGTTCAAGACATATTTTTGGATGGCTGCACTAATCTTTTGTACCTGATTCTCCCTCTCTCCCCCTCCCCCACTTACACACACACACAGATTACCTTTCTTATAAATATAAAATGAACTAACTTGGAATTTGGGAGAATTATCTTCTAAAACTGGCTATGTTAAAAACTACTGATGTCCTATGAGAGAGTCTGTCTATGCTTAAATTACCATCCTTTACCTGAAGCTACATCATCAGCGTTTCTGAGGTCATGAGGAATTCCTAAGAAGCATTTAATAACAGTAGTTGCCTCTGGGGAATAGGGACTTTATGCTGTGTGATATAATTCATAGAATTCAGCAATATTTATATTTAACATACATATTTATATAACTTTTGTATGTTTTCAAAATCAAGTTTTAAAGTAATTTCTGAAAACTCTAATAGCTATATATATGTATATGTATGATAATTTCACCATCCCCTAACATTGACCACTTATGTTGATTCAATCTGAAGAAACCTCAGTAACTTTTTCTCCATTCTAAATCAAATACTAGTTTCATCACAGATAATTCACTTAGAAGAGGCAAAGGAACACAGAAAACCCGAAATCTGCATTGTAAAAAACAGCATACACACACAGTCACACCACAGACACAGCACAAGTATCAGAAAGGAAGGGGACAAAAAAGGCTATTACAGTCATTCTGAACAATTACTTAGCTAATAGAAGAAAATCTGAAAAAAAATGAAACCAAACACTTCACAAAGAAAAATGGACCATCACAGTAACTCTGACCACTGTAATCCCACACTTTCCCCTAGTCAGCACTGTATTGCACACCTAACCTGTAATTCTCACAGGCCAATATCTCCTAAAAGCTCCTCCAGTCCAGAGGCTCCTGGTGCAGTCTCTGCATTTACACTACACACTGCAGACACTGGCTTAGAAACGAGATCAAGGGCTTTGGGGCTGAGAATCAAGAACATTAATTCTAGGGTCAAAACAAGGCACCATGAAGCACAGTAATACTGGAAGAGTTCGCAGCTGACTAACCCTTAACAGTTAACAAACTATAGACAAAGATATTTTTTAAAAAACTAAGTATTTCACAACTGTAATCAAATTGTCAGAACACAAAGAGAATCTTGAAAGCAGCAAAAAAAGAAGTGACTTGTCATATACAAATGGCTTTCAATAAAAAATAAAAGCCATCCAAAATATTTAGGCCATAAGGCAGCAGGTGGGCAATATTTAAAGCCCTGGAAGAAAAAAATTGTCAGCCAAGCATTCTGTAACTAGAAGTACTGTCCCTCAAGAATGAAGAAAGAGAAATTATACAAGATAAGCCCAGATAGACAAAAGTTAAAGGAGTCTGTTACCCCAAGACTTGCCCTACAAGAAATGCTCAAGACTCCTTTGGGATGAAATGAAAGGACACTAGACAGTAACTCAAAGCTCCATGAATAAATAAAGAAAACTGGTAAAAGCAACTGCATAAGCAAATATAAAAGCCAGTAGTTTTGTACTTTTGGTTGTATGCATGCTAAGTAGCTTCAGTCATGTCTGACTCTTTGTGACCAACTCCTTTGGGATGAAATGAAAGGACACTAGACAGTAACTCAAAGCTCCATGAATAAATAAAGAAAACTGGTAAAAGCAACTGCATAAGCAAATATAAAAGCCAGTAGTTTTGTACTTTTGGTTGTATGCATGCTAAGTAGCTTCAGTCATGTCTGACTCTTTGTGACCTATGACTACAGCCTGCAGGCTCCTCTGTCCATGTTCTATGTTTTAAAGGACAAATGTATAAAACTATAATTATAAATCTATGCTAATGGGCAGACAATGTATAAAAATGTAGTCAGTAGTGATAACAATATAGTGAAAGTGAAGTCTCTCAGTCGTGTCCGACTCTTTGTGACCCCATGGACTATAGCCTGTCAGGCTCCTCCGTCCATGGGATTTTGCAGGCAAGAGTGCTGGAGTGGATTGCCATTTCCTTCTCCAGGGGATCTTCCCGACCCAGGAATCGAACCTGGGTCTCCCACATTGCAGGCAGACGCTTTACCGTCTGAGCCACCAGGATAACGATATAAGGGGGAAGGAATAAAGGAGCATATACAGAGTGTTTAAACCTTACTGAAAACTTTTTCAATACTATGTTGGTACTGGACTTCCCTGGTGGTCCAGTGGTTGGGAGTCCACCTGACAATGCAGGGGATACAGATTTGATCCCTGGTCTGGAAAGATTCCACATGGCGCAGGGCAACTAAGCCTGTGAGCCACAACTGCTAAGTCCATGCATCTAGAGTCTGTATTCTGCAACAAGAGATGGTCCTGCTTACCACAGTTAGAGAAAACCCAAGTTCAGCAATAAAGACCCAGCACAGTCAATAAATAGTTTAATTTAGTTTAATTTTTAAAAAGAGATACTAAGATAGCTTAAACAACAAAGTGAAAGTGAAGTCGCTCAGTCATGTCCGATTCTTTGCCACCTGGGGCTGTAGTGTACCGTGGATCCGCTATCCATGGGATTTTCCAAGCAAGAGTACTGGAGTGGGTTGCCATTTCCTTCTCCAGGGGATCTTCCCAACCCAGGAGTCGAACCCAGGTCTCCCACATTGCAGGCAGACGCTTTACCTTCTGAGACACCAGGGAAGCCTAAAACAAGGCCTCACTGTATAACACAAGGAACTAGATTCAATATCTTAAAACAACCTATAATGGAAAAGAATCTGAAAAAGAATTCATACATAAAAATCTTTATATACATAAGAATTTACTTATGTATGAAATTTACATATCAATTTATAGTTGATAAGAATCAACTATACTTCAATAAATTTTTTTAATTTAAAAAAGATATCAAGGCAGATAAAGATTATCAAGTGAATTATGGAAAATAATAATATTATAGAAAATCCAAGATAACTATAAGCCTTACTGCCTACTTACTGGCCTAAACAACAAAAATATACTAACCTGGGATGTTCTGGTATATTCTTCATATAGTCTGTCATATTCTTTACTCTTTTCCTGATACTGAGAGTGATACTCCTGCAGTTTTTTACCGACGGCATCAATATTATCTTCTTTTACCAACTGATCCTATATAGGTAAACAAAAGAAATGAAGAATGCCAATATTTCTAAAACATGGGTTTTTCCACAACTATTTATTTTTAAATTGTATTTCTGCTGTAAGTTTAAGCTACTGTATTAGTACCAAGTATGGGAAACCACTAAATCCTTTTGTTAACACTAAGATCAACCTCCTTAGATCACACAAAATAGGTAATACTTTAAAAATTTTAATGAAATATAAATAGGAAACACAAACACAAATATTTTAATTTTTTAATATAAATTTATTTATTTTAATTGGAGCCTAACTACTTTACAATATTGTATTGGTTTTGCCATACATAGACATGAATCTGCCACGAGTGTACTTGTGTTCCCCATCCTGAACCCCCCTCCCACCTACCTCCCTGTACCATCCCTCTGGGTCATCCCAGTGCACCAGCCCTGAGTATCCTGTATCATAAAGTTAACAAACACATGCAACAAGATATTAAAGAATACTAGTCACAAAATAAGTTCTAAACATATCTTAAATCTTAAGTGGGAAAATTTAAGCATCTAGAATTTCTTCCTTTTTTTTCCTGATAAACCTGGTAAGTTAGAATCAAATGATGTTGTTAAATGACTTGCTGATTAGCTATTAAGAGCCTGTGTAACCACAGGACTTCCCTGGTGCTCCAGTAGTTGACTTTGCACTTCCACTGCAGGAGTATGGGTTAGATTCATGGTCAGGGAAATAAGATCCAGCATGCCACAGAGCATAGCCAAAAAAAAAAAAAAATCCCAAACTTATGTAATCATACCTACCTGTTGGTATCTGGACACTGGGTACATCAGTTTCACATCAAGTTTGGGATTGTACTGGGCAAGAGATTCATGATGATAGTGGCTAATGAGCTCCACCACAGAATTAAATGTCAGAGGATCAGAAAAGCCATATTTACCATCTCGATGATAAATCTTTATTAGCTTATTATTGCCTCCCTTCCTGTGAACAACAAGACATAACTGTAGATCTTTTTTCCCAAAAAATTCTGTTGAAGTACTCTTTCACTTGGAGATATGTAAGCTTGGTGTCACATTATAAACAAGTTTTACTATGTTAACAAGACTGGACTGGGTAAAAAGGCATATATTATATGTGTAGAAGCATACATATTATTTTTACAATTATTTTTCTGTCTGTAAAGTATCACGGTTACTAAAGGTCAACATACACAACTTCAGTATCAACAAATTTAACAAAAATAATCACTAAAAAAAACTAAAACAAAAGTAAATTGTATCTTTTTTGTTTATTTTCTGAACAAATTTTTTTAATGCAAATTCTGTATCAAGAAGAACAGAGACAATCTCTTCGGGATCTAAAGATATGTGGTTGTGTTTGTCTGGAGGGACACAGAAGCAATCTCTGTATGAAGAGGGTGATAACCATTTGTCACACATACACCAACATAACACTCACGCACTCAATTATGTGTGTGCATCATTGTTAATGCACACACGTAATTAAGCTCCTTGAATGATTTATAACTGAGTAATTAATCCAGCACCCTACATTACTCTGTTTTTTAGATTCGCTTATAATACTTGGAAAGACTATTTATTTAGGCCATCACAATATGTAAATGATTCAACTGTCATTCAACTGTTTTACAAAGTATAGCTTTTGAAGAGCCATTTATATGAGATGCTTGAATAGTTTAGACCACTTTTGTTTACTGAGACATATCCAATGGTCCCTTAAAAGATAATTTATAACCAAAGCTTAAAACGGCCATGTTTTTCAAGTCCCCTAAGGTATAATCTAAAAGCAGAGTAGACTGATTCATTATATCATAGCAAAATACTGCACAATTCTCACTCAACTGTTCTTATAGCAGCATACAGACTTAATGGGGGAAAAATATGCTTCTTTATCTCTTTATGCCATGCCATTACACGTGATAAATGAAGCACTGGGATTTGTAAAAGGTCAAACACAATAGGTTTGAATCTGTGGGCGATTTAAATTTAATGCTTAGATGGTCAGTTTAGATGGATGAAAAACTATCCTATAAAAGGTTACCTTAGAAGGACCACCTAACCATAAGCAGTTTCTATAGGTGTGTATTCCCATGCATATACCCATAGAGGGTATGGGTAATACAAGCTGCTCTTTCTGCTAGAGGAAAACTAGAAGGTACTTATTCATTCAAAAAAACTTTTTGCACATCTATTATATGTCCAGACTGTATGAGGCACAGGGACACAGTGACAAACAGGCCAGATACAGTCCATGCTCTCACAGAACTTTCAGTTTAGGAGCAGGTGGAACATATCCCCATTTTTATATAGAGGATAAAGAAGTTTTCATTAAGATAGAACATAAAAATAAACAACTAAATATATCAACTGGTCTTTTCAGGAAAAAAAGAAAAGCAGAGCAAAGGAAAGAGATTATTCTGGGGGTGGAGAAATGGCTACTTCATATACGTTGCACAAGGAAAACCACTCTGTTCAGGCAACATTTAGCAGAGTCCTAAATGATGTGAGCAATCTGGCACAGCAGATATCTGGGGGAGAAGTTTTCCAGACAGGGAATAGCAAGTACAAAGCGCCTGAGGTAGAAGCAAGCTGGGCATGTTCCAGGAACAGCAATGAGGTCAGCAATGCTGGAGCTAAAAAAAGCAAAAAGGAGAGTAGTAGGAGACAAAGTAAAAGGACCCTGGATCATGTAATAGCCTGTAGATCACTGTAATGGCTTTTGCTTTTGCTGACGAAGATGGGGAACACAAGAAAGTCTGAGCAGAATGATATCGTCTATTTTGTGTTTTACAAGGCTCATTCTAGCTGCTAAGTTGATAAGACCATTCAAAGTGGGCAGGGGTAGAAGTAGAAAGATCAGCTGGGAGACTTGTAAAATAATCTAGGCAAGACTTGATGGTGTCTTGGACAAGGGTAGTAGCTGTGGAGATCCTGAGAAATGGTGGGATTCTGAATATATGCTGAAGAGAGAGTTGACAGGATGTGCTGTGGCCTAGATATGGGCATGAAAGGAGACAAAAGTAAAGATGATCTCACGGTTTTTATCCAAGCAGTCAGAAGGGAATTGTCATTTATCAGAAAGAAGAAGGATATATATAAAAGGAACATGTTTAAAGAGGAAAAAAGCATTTTAAAACTTTAGATTTGTTAACGTTTGAAATGCCCAGTGAATATCCAAGAGCAGAGGATCCTGCAGCCTACATAAAGAATCTAAAAGTTCAGGAGCAAGTTCTGGGCCAGAGTATAAAAGCAGGAGTTGTCAGCCTATAGATGTTATTTGAAGATAGTTGAATAAGAGAAAAGGTCCGAGGTCTAAGACCTGGAGTACACCAACGTTTAGTGGTCAGGGAGATGAGAAAGGAAACCAAGATAGAGCAATTAATGAAGTAAAAGGAGAATTACTGAGCAATTACTGAAGTAAATAGTATCTAAAAAACCTGTTTTTTAAAAAAGCATTTTTTCAGAGAGTATATGATCAACTGGTACATGATTTTGGGGTTTGACAAAGTAGCAATCACTAAGGGGTCTTGACAAAATGACCCCTTCAATAGAATGGTAAGGATGGAAGACCAATTGGAACGGATTAAAGAGAATGAAAGAAGAGGAAGAAGAAATGCCTACGACAACTGTCTTGAGGGACACTGCTGTAAATGGAAGCAGAGAAACAGGGAAACAGCTGAAAAGAGTCAAAGGAATTTTCTTTATTTATTATTCTTAAGTGAGAGATTGTAAAACATATAATTTATATACTTATGGGAATGTCTCAGTGGAGACAAAAACTGTTGATCCAAAAGAAAGAACAAGATAATTCCTAGGGTGATTCCTTGAGTGGGTTAGAGGGATAGATGGGATCTCATCCACAATGGGATCCTGGACAAGGAAATGAACAGTCATCACTGGAACAGGAGAAAGGCAGAGAATTCACATTCATGTTGATGGCTGTAGCAACAGGAGCATGATGGAATTAGATCTCTTCTAACTGCTTCCATATCCTCGGAAAAACAGGAAGCAACTTCTTTAGTTAAAAGGGGGTTTAACTAAAGAAGATGTGGGTTGTTGATCTGAAGAGAAAAAGGAACATGTGTAATTATCATCTAGGAAAAGTAAGAGAGCAAACAGACCGTGAAAATATAAATTCAGCTGGGCAGTACTAAATGCCCACTTAAGATTGTTAGTCACAAGCCAACTCACTGGAAAAGACCTTGATGCTGGGAAAGACCGAAGACAAAAGGAGAAGAGGGCAGCAGAGGATGAGATGGTTAGCAGCATCACCAACTCAATGGATATAAATTTTTGCAAACTCTGGGAGACAGTGGAGGACAGACGAGACTGGCATGTTGCAGTTCATAGCGTGGTAAAGAGTTGGACCCTGGAGTAGGAAATGGCAACTCACTCCAGTATTCTTGCCTGGAAAATTCCATGGACAGAGGAGTCTGGTGGGCTGCAGTCCATAGGGTCGCAAAGAGTTGGACATGACTGAGCACACACACACTCATAAAGAGTTGGACAGGACTTAGTGACTGCACAACAGTCTGCATGATGTATATTTCTCCACATTTAGCTGCCCGGGTATAGGCAAAAAACAGATGGAGAGTTGAATTTAACAAGTGTTGGAATATATCAATATTTAGACGACTACTATAAGAGAGAGAGGCACAAGTCTGAAGAAAGATTATACTCAACAAGGTTATTTTAATATTAGACTGTTAACTTTAAAGAGAGAAGGAAGTAAAGACATGAAGGAACTGAGGAATAGTGGGTTTTTAATTATGTCTCTCCCATGCTGTAAGCTTCTTAACAGAAGAACACTGCTACTCATTCTTACATCCTAGCACCTGGTCCAATGCCGGCATATATCAGATTCCTAAAGATTTGTTAACTATCCAGATTTTCTACTATAAATACCATTTGTTGATTTTTTAAAATGTAACTGAATTGAAAAAAACTCTACTTTCTCTCACCTATTGTCTGCAGTCTGATCTCACGCTCTTTTCTCTCATTTGAGGGTCACCAGTGACTTTTTACCAAATTTGGACTCTGCTCTCCCCCTCTGTCCCAGGCTCAGATTCTTTGCAGTAACTGAAATTTCCACGCTCCCTTTCCTTCCTCTACTCTCACTTCCTTCTCAGTCTTCCATGCTTCTCTGGCTTCTGTGGCTTGCTCTTTTCTCTCAACCTCTTAATCACTCTTTCTTATCCTGCTGCTACACAGTTTATTCCCTAAAAAAATTTGCCTTCAGTCCTCCACCCTTTTTTTTCTATATAAACTCCTTCCTTAAAATTCCATTATTCTATGTAGATATGTACCTGAATCTTTTTCTGGCCCTATATTCTCCCCTAAGCATTATAAACCTAAATTTCTAGCTGTACTCTAGATATATTTTTACCTGGAAGTTCTGAAGCTAAAAATCAACTGCTCCTGACTCTCCTATTTCTATAAATGGCACATTCATTCTAAGCCCAGCAGGCTCAAACCACAGTCACTTTTAACTCCTCCTTAACCTCATACCTTTTCTATTATCAAATCCCTTTAGCTCTCAGCTCAACATTGCCTCTTACTTTGATTCTCAACTCCTTTCCTAGAGCCACAATCCTAGGTAATAGTGTATTCAATCTTTTGATCACATCACTGCCCTGCTTAAACCCCCCCCCCTTTTTTTTTTGCACTTAGAAATAAAGTTCAAATTCCTTACCATGGCTCATTAGGCTCTTTGCATCTGGCTCTTTCCCATTTCCAACTTCATCTCCTACTACTCTGACATGCTGAAAGCCAGGAACATCGGTGTCTGCATTTATTGGATTCACAAGATCTTTCCAAAATCAGTGTCTTTGCATTTTCTGTTCCCTCTCCTTGGAACACTTTTCTGGCCAGCTCTTTCTAATACTTCAGTTTTCAGAGGTCATATCCTCAGAGAGGCTCTCCTCAAAACTTTGTGAAATTCCTTTCCTCATATTCTGTTATCATATAACCTTATGTATTACCTACATAGCCCTTCACATACTGTGAAATTACTTCTTTTCATTTCTTTTTTTTTAATTGAACTATAGCCAATTTATAATATTGTCTTAGTTTCAGGTGTACAACAAAGTGACTTGGTATTTTTTTCTTTTTGGCTGCGTCACATGGCTTGCAGCATCTTATTTCCAACCCCACAGTGAATGCTAGAGCCCTAACCACTGGACCACCAGGGAACTATTTCATTTTTTTTTTATGTGTTTCTTTTGTCTCCCTCTCCCTGACTATTACCAACCCCCAAATATAAACACTACAGACAAGAAACCATTTTTGGCTTGTCCAGTATTTTCTTTCCTGGAACACTGTGGGCACTTAACAATATTAAATGATTAAAGAATAAACCTAATTCTAGAACATCTTTCCCTCTCACTTCATAACAGCCATCTAACTCCATCCTTTATTTTTTCTATTCAAACACAGTCTAACTGTAAAACATCTCCATTGAAAAATAAAATGGTTCCCCCTGCCTCCATACAATATTAAACACAAATTCCTAAGTTTAGAATTCAAGGCCCTCTTCAACATGACCCTTTCCAACTTTCTAACCCCTGCCACTTTTCCCTCTTCAAATGTTACTCTCTAGCCAAACGGAATTGCATCCCACAGAACGCTACAGTTTCTCACCTCTATATCTTTATTTCTGTTGCTACCTAATCCTGCAACCTCCTCTCCAACTTTCCGCATATCCAAACCTGTTAGGAGGTAACTATGAAATATCAAGCAAGAAAATGGTGGCTTAGGTTTGGATGGTAGACAAGTGTGAAGAGTTTATGGATATAGATTTGGAGGTAGAGTTGGCAGGGCTTGTTTAATGACAGATTGGATGTGAGGAAAAAAAAAGATTTTGTGACTCGAGTAGCACAAAATAGTGGCAGTAATGGAGATGGTGGTTCTGTTTCTGGGGAAAAAAAAAAGGAGGTGGGGGACACTAGAAGAGAAACAGTTTAGGTAGGGGGAGCTGCATTAGAAATCAAGAATTCTGCTTTGACTACATTAAAATTAGTATGTGCTCTAGTTATCTGAGTGGCAACTGGATATATGCATCTGGAATTCAGAAGGTCAGAGCTAGAAGATAAGGTTTATGAATCATCACTATGAAGATGTACATTAAAGCCATGGGATAGGACAAGTTCACCTTGGGAGAATGAATACTCACTCTTGGGAGAAGAGAATGAAGCCCAGTTCTGAGCCCTGGAATAATCTCAAATGAGTTAGGAAGAACATTAGGAGAGTGTGAGGTCAGAACAGCCAAGACAATCCACTGTTTCTAAGAAGACATGTCTATGACTAATGCTGCTAAGAGGTCAGAAAGGTAGAAGAGAGAAGTGGCCGTTGGTCCAGCAGTCCGTGAACAGCAGTAGAGACAGAAGCCTGACTGGAATGGGAAAAAATTATGTTGAATTAATCACTGCAGAACGTGGATTATTCCTCAGCACAGCTGAAGTCCTAGCTTCATTAACTTCTTAATGTCTTTACCAGAAGCTGATACATAGTAATCCCAAATTTCTAGGATAAAATATGAGATTATTTTTCCTAAAGATGCTAGGCTGGAAAGGCGGCAAAAAGACAAATAAGTCTGAGTTTGAACCTGTCCTCTGACACTTACGAGCTAAGTGTCTTTAGGACAAGTTTCTTAACCAAGTTAAGCTTCAGTTGCTTCATCTATAAAATGGAAATAGTAATAGTATTAATGATACTTACCTCATAAGGTTGTTTTGATATAGATACTGCATGTAAAATGCTTAGTATAAGGAAGTTGTTATTGTTGCCATTATTCTTTAGACAGTCTCTTTTTAAAAAACAAAACAGAATGCAAGACCTTCTTGTCCTTGTTGCTGTTTAGTCACTAAGTGGTTTCCAACTCTTTTGTGACCCCATGGACTGTAGCCTGCCAGCCTGCTCTGTCCATGGGATTTCCCAGGCAAGAATACTGGAGTGAGTTGCTATTTCCTTCTCCAGGGGATTTTCCCAGCCTAGGGATCAAATCCACATCTCCTGCATTGGCAGGCAGATTCTTTTATTGTCCTTAGGTTATGTTAACTGTTACAACTAAATGTAGAAATATCTAATACAGTTTCCCTAATCTATTTAATTATACATCCCATCTTTGTAAATACAAAGACTGATACATCTACTTATGAGACTTTAATATGTCCACATGGATGGCATGAGAATTGTCATATCCTCTATCCATTCTCATCAACCTAAATTATGTTGAGTTTTACTCTCTGAAGTCTAGATTTAGGAAAACAATAGAGTTATTGGAAGGGTGGATTCCCAGCATATCATCAATAACTTTAGGCTGTGCTCATGACTTCTACTTCACTCAAAGTCAAAGTATACATCTTACTTCATCATATTTAGGGATTTTAAGGTTTTTTCTTTTACTGCTACATAAAAATAAAAATTGTTGCCTTTTTAGTATTAATTTAAATATTTAAATGTGTAAGAAAAAGATAGTTAGCCAAACAACTAAAATTATGTATCTAAATTAAATAAAAATAGGAAAAAATTTGTATATAAGATTTAAATAAAATGCAGGAATCTTTGTATACCAGAAATAAATCATGCTAGTAGAACACTAGACAAAATGCTGAAAAATACTCACCGCAAGGTCAAAGTATAATCTCCCTGCATTTTGGTTGAGGCATCTCTGACCAAGAAGGTACCATCTGGCATGTCCCGTAATTTGTCATTTACCTCCTCCCTGAAGAAAGGAATTATAGGGAAAAAAACAAACATTTAAATACAAGTGTTGGTTGTTTTCTTCACATATTATCACTAAGAGTAATTGGGAGGTGGGGTCTAAGATTATAGAATCATGGGGGCTGTCAGAGGTCATTTAGTTCCTCCCCCAGATATGCTTTTGTTTTGATTTTCGGTGTTATGCAATCCCAGGATGAGTATTTGACTTTTAAACTCTTCCAAGTTTCAACTGTCTGTAGGGACTACCTGTTTCCATTAAGCCTTTAGGGCTTTCTTAGGCGGGTATGAACTTGTAGAGTGTCAGAAAAAAACAGCAGCTGTTTAGAAAGATTAAGTTTAAGCAACAGTGGCAGCTGGGTCAGATCAGAGTGGGGATAATTTATTCAGTTCACAATCTTTCAATAATATTCTCCAATTTGAATTTATACTGACAAAAAATTTCTTCTGCAGAGATGGTTTAGGACTTTAAGGAACAACACTAGAAGACTCAAAGAAAATGGCAGGACATAAAAGAGTTACAGAACCACATGGTCTTAAAATATAAATTAAGAAAATGAAGTCGCTCAGTTGTGTCCAACTCTTTGCGACCCCATGGACTGCAGCCCACCAGGCTCCTCCGTCCATGGGATTCTCCAGGCAAGAATACTGGAGTGGTTGTCATTTCCTTCTCCAGGGGATCTTCCCGACCCAGGGATCGAACCCAGGTCTCCCACACTGCAGGCAGATGCTTTAACCTCTGAGCCACCAGGGAAGTATGTAAATATAGTAGATCCTTTTTTTGTATGTTGCTAAAATTTAAATTTTATGTTTAATACCAAATATATTAAGTCTTTTTCAAAAAATTAAATACAGAATTACTGTATGACCCAGAAATTCCACTTCTGGGTATATGCCCAAAAAACTGAAAGCGGAATCTTGAACATTTATACACCAATGTTCATAGCAGCATTATCCACAATAGCCAAAAGCTGGAAATAACCCAAGTATTCATCAAAGCCAAATGTCCATAAGAATGAATAAATTAAAATGTGGTAGGTATATATAATGGAATATTATTCAGCCTTAAAAAGGAAATTCTGCCACACGCTACAACATGGATTAACCTTGAAGACATTGTGCTAAGTGAAACAAGTCAAACACAAAGAACGAATGTTATATGATTCCAATTATATGAGGTACCCAGAAAAGTCAAATACGCAGAAAGAGAAGGCAGGTGCTGGGGAAAATAGAAGGAAAAGTGAGTTAGTGTTTAATGAGTACAGAGCTTCACTTTGGGAAGATGACACTTGCAGAGATGGAGGGTGGCGATGGATGAACAATAATGTGACTGTACTTTATGCCGCTGAGCTGCACATCCTTAGATGGTTAAAATGACATAGAAAAAAAATAAATGAGTGCTACTACGGTAGTGGGAAAGACAAGAGAGAGAGCAGGACAAGCATAATGAGGAATACAGAAGCAACTTGAAATCTGATTTGGCAAAAGTGGATATAACTTTTTAAAAACAAGAAAATACAATGTTGGAATTTAAAATACATATATGTATTTGCCTATAAAATATAGGTGTATGTTTTTTTCTCTACATTTTGAGATTTCCAAATCCACATTTTACCCAAAAAGCAAATCTGTCCTAGAGTCCTGTTTCTCAAAAGGAGGTGAAGAGACATAAAAATCAACTGGGGAGGTTATAAATGCAGATTCCTGAACCCTACTCCATTGATTTTTATGTGTGCAAAACTGCGGAACCATTACCTTAGAAACAGAAACATAAGGAAAATTAAGCATAGATAAATATTTTATCCCAAAACACATACATCTATCCTAAATGTATAAGTTTCACTTATTCAGAACCCTATCCTCAATACAGTATTAAAAGTAATAACCATACCTACAATTTAAAGATTATCTTGTCTTTTTGTATGTGTGAGAAGAAAACCATTTAGAAAATTTAAAAGGTTCTCCTACACAGTTTGTTAAATAGTAATCTTTAAATGACAACTTGTGGGGCATTAAAAATTTTTTTTAACTACTAATCTCAAGAATTATTTTTTACACTCCATTCAACTATAATACTTAGTCTAATTACCTTGAAATATCCCCCCAGTACCATTCTGCATCCTGAAGAGAAACAGAACTGTCCTTTATTCCATTTGTAATGGCTGAAGTCATTGGCTTAGGTGGCTTTGGTGGAAGAGCTAGAAGAGAAATTAATATTATTATTTTGTAATGTAAATTATATTTGCTTTCTAATGTCCTTAAATACAGTTCATTAACCAATGTACATTAAGGTTCCAGATAATTATAAATCAAAATAAGGATTATTTTATGTTACATGTTAAACATGAGCCAATGAAAATCCTTTTAGAACTCTACCAATAATTGCCTGAAAAAATGAAATATTCAAGCTATCTGGGTTTTTTTCCTTCTTATAAAATACTAACTTCTTGTTGGATGCCTTTTTTCTAGACCAGGGTGGGGAGTAGGGAACATCTGTGCCACCCTTCTTTCAAGGTGGTGCTGTGAATGAGTGGTACTCCTCTCCTCTGTGCCATTGATCGAACCCATGCTCCCTGCAGTGGAAACATGGAATCTTAACGGACTGGAGTGCCAGGGGAGTCCCCTCAAAATCTGTATCATTAATGCTTCCAGGTATCCATTATCAGTCCATCAGAGTGAGATGAAGTCTATCACCCTTGCCTTAGGTAGAGGAGTGAATGAACTGCATGAATAGACATCACCAAAAGTGGCTCTGAAAGTATGAGCTGATTCAGCTCAGTTTCCTGGTTTCCAAATATATGTATTAGAAATCTACCATATGCAAGTAAGTGTTAAATAGTGGGGATACAGACATAAGGAAGCCATGCACCTGGCCTTGAAGAGCTCACAGCATTGTGAAGATGTTCACTGTAAAGGATGTAATTAAGACTCTCTATCTGGAGGATGCCCACCTTTGTCAGGCACAATGGGGCTCCCTGGCCCTCTTGTTTCTTCAGTCCTGGCCAATCTGTCCCTTAGTTTATGACTTCCCAACAATCATCATGAACCACCTCGTCTCTAAATTTGAACATCATATCCTATGGCTTTTGTTTTTCACAGTATGCTCTTTCTCACTACTTTCCACAGTCTTCTCTGTACTTCATTTTCCAATGTTTTATTTAAACACACTGGCCAGACACCACAACCTATGTAGCTGAGGGCTCAGCAGCTTGGTCAACAGGAAAAGGAGTAGCAAGGCCAGGGAAGCAGGTATTTAGCAAGCTATTCAATGGTGTGTTTATACCTATGTCTTTAAAATAAATAAATCAACAGTGTGTGAACCGTGAACTTCCAGATATTCAAGCTGGATTTAGAAAAGACAGAGGAACCAGTGATCAAATTGCCAACATACGTTGGATCATTGAAAAAGCAAGAGAGTTCCAGAAAAATATCTACTTCTGCTTTATTGACTATGCCAAAGCCTCTGACTGTGTGGATCACAACAAACTGTGGAAAATTCTTTAAGAGATGGGAATATCAGACCACCTGACCTGTCTTTTTGACAAATCTGTATGCAGGTCGAGAAGCAACAGTTAAAACTGGACATGGAACAACTGCTGCTGCTAAGTCGCTTCAGTCGTGTCCAACTCTGTGACCCCATAGACGGCAGCCCACCAGGCTCCCCCGTCCCTGGGATTTTCCAGGCAAGAACACTGGAGTGGGTTGCCATTTCCTTCTCCAATGCATGAAAGTGAAAAGTGAAAGTGAAGTCGCTCAGTTGTGTCTGACTCTTAGCGACCCCATGGACTGCAGCCTACCAGGCTCCTCTGTCCACGGGATTCTCCAGGCAAGAGTACTGGAGTGGGGTGATGGAACAACTGACTGGTTCTAAATTAGGAAAGGAGTACATCAAGGCTGTATATTGTCACCCTGCTTATTTAACTTCTATGCAGAGTACATCATGAAAAATGCTGGGCTGGATGAGGCACAAGCTGGAATCAAGACTGCCGGGAGAAATATCAATAACCTCAGATACGCAGATGACACCATCCTTATGGCAGAAAGTGAAGAAGAACTAAAGGGCCTCTTGATGAAAGTGAAAGAGGAGAGTGAAAAAGTTGGCTTAAAGCTCAACATTCAGAAAACTAAGATCACGGCATCTGGTCCCATTACTTCATGGCAAATAGATGGGGAACAGTGGAAACAGTGACAGACTTTATTTTGGGGAGTTCCCAAATCACTGCAGATGGTGACTGCAGCCATGAAATTAAAAGACACTTGCCCCTTGGAAGAAAAGTTATGACTAACCTAGACAGCATATTAAAAAGCAGAGACATTACTTTGCCAACAAAGGTCCATCTAGTCAAGCTACAGTTTTTCCAGTAGTCATGTATGGATGTGAGAGTTGGACTATAAAGAAAACTGAGCACTGAAGAACTGATGCTTTTGAACTGTGGTGTTGGAGAAGACTCTTGAGAGTCCCTTGGACTGCAAGGAGATCCAACCAGTCCATCCTAAAGGAGATCAGTCCTGAATATTCATTGGAAGGACTGATGCTGAAGCTGAAACTTCAATCTTTTGGCCACCTGATGTGAAGAACTGACTCATTTGAAAAGACCCTGATGCTGGGAAAGATTGAAGTTGGGAGGAGAAGAGGATGACAGAGGATGAGATGGTTGGATGGCATTACCAACTCAACGGACATGAATTTGAGTAAACTCTAGGAGTTGGCAATGGACAGGGAGGCCTGGTAGTCCATAGGGTCACAAAGAGTTGGACACAACTGAGCAACCAAACTGAACTGGATGTGAGACACTAGTCCTGACTGAAAGTCAATTGATTTTGCCCTTGTGATAATTATCAAGGATATGTTTCATTCACATAAGAGTACTTATTTTTCAATTTCTGATGTTAACACAATGTAAAACACAGCAATTGACACAGGCTAACTTTTGCACTTGATGCACTATTTTATCCTTTTCCTACAGGATACAGAGTAAGTGTAAACGATGGTCAATTTTGATTTGCAAATGATGTTGAAATAACTTTGGTAGGGCTGGATAGTATTTTGTCAAATGGATGTAACAGTTTATTACTAGTAAAGAAAAGGAAAATGTATTTTGCATTATGGTGCCATTTTCTCTAAAAAAAAAAAAAAAAGGCGGTTCTTTGGGTATCTCCACAACGTTTTCATATTTAGTGGTCATGTTAGGAAAAATGATAATCTACAGAATGAGTAATTATGTTTTGTTATGACTGATACTTTCTTTGGGAAAAACATTGTATTGAGTCTTTGATTTCAGGTGTGGCTTAAGATGTAAACATATCACATGATTCATTTAAGTACAATGATGCCTCTGAAGCACTCAAACAGCATTTGTTCTGTGTTTACAACTAGAACTACAGAAGAAAATCTCTTCAAATAAAATAGTTCTAAATTAGAAAAAAATAAAATACTAACTTTGAATTCTAACAGATGTACAAGAAACTTCTCTCTCAAAAGATAACATGAAGCCCCTAACAAACAATTCAGTCCAAAAGCCATTAAGAAGGGGACTGGTCATGAGAGCCAAGAGCTGGTGTCAGAGCCCAAAGCAGGCACGGGAGGACTGTGTCCTCGCATGAGGGCAGCAGCACAGCAAGGACCTCGGAGCCCCGGCGGGTGAGGAGGCAGTCCTCACAAGGGCAGCGCGGCACAGAGTGTTGAAGCTGAGTGACGGGCAATGGGCAGGACCTGGAGGCACAGAGTGTTGGAGACCAAGCCAGTAAGGACACAGACCTAGGAGTGAGGCATCCCAACACAGTGGGCCAAAGCCAGATTAGGATGAAAAAGAGCTTCTAACTGGGCAGGGGAAGAGAGGTAGCAGAGGGAATGCACCAATAGCTATGCAACACTGGGTAAATAGAGTCAGTTCAGTTCAGTCACTCAGTCGTGTCCGACTCTTTGCAAACCCATGAATCGCAGCATGCCAGGCCTCCCTGTCCATCACCAACTCTCAGAGTTCACTCAAACTCACATCCATTGAGTTGGTGATGCCATCCAGCCATCTCATCCTCTGTCATCCCTTTCTCCTCCTGCCCCCAATCCCTCCCAGCATCAGTCTTTTCCAATGAATCAACTCTTCACATGAGGTGGCCAAAGTATTGGAGTTTCAGCTTTAGCATCAGTCCTTCCAAAGAACACCCAGGACTGATCTCCTTTAGGATGAACTGGTTGGATCTCCTTGCAGTCTAAGGGACTCTCAAGAGTCTTCTCCAACACCACAGTTCAAAAGCATCAGTTCTTCAGTGCTCAGCTTTCTTCACAGTCCAACTCTCACATCCATACATGACTACTGGAAAAACCATAGCCTTGACTAGACGGACCTTTGTTGGCAAAGTAATGTCTCTGCTTTTTAATATGCTATCTAGGTTGGTCATAACTTTCCTTCCAAGAAGTAAGTGTCTTTTAATTTCATGGCTGCAATCACCATCTGCAGTGATTTTGGAGTCCAAAAAAATAAAGTCTGACACTGTTTCCCCAACTATTTCCCATGAAGTATGGGACCAGATGCCGTGATCTTTGTTGAGCTTTAAGCCAACTTTTTCACTCTCCTCTTTCACTTTCATCAAGAGGCCCTTTAGTTCTTCTTCACTTTCTGCCATAAGGGTGGTGTCATCTGCATATCTGACGTTATTGATATTTCTCCCAGCAATCTTGATTCCAGCCTATGCTTCATCCAGCCCAGTGTATCTCATGATGTACTCTGCATATAAGTTAAATAAGCAGGGTGACAATATACAGCCTTGATGAACTCCTTTTCCTATTTGAAACCAGTCTGTTGTTCCATGTCCAGTTCTAAATTCAGAGAAATGGGCCAAGTATTAGTAAGCAAAACTACTAAAGATAATAGTGTAAAAAGGAAGTTACAAATACAGAAAGGTAGAAAAAAGGAATGAACCCTCTGGTTTGGACTGCAATTTCAGCTATTGATGTGAACTCATGGAAATCAATAGACAGATAGACAGATGCATGTAAATGTCTATACTTACAGAAAATACAACTATTTCCTAGCTCTTTCCTCTAAGAGGTCCTAGAACCGGCAAAGTCCTAATATGCACACCTAACACCCAGTTTTTGGCTTCTAATGCCATTCTCTACTAAAAGGAACCAGGGCTCTGTGGAGAAATGGCTGGGGTCGGGTAAACCAAGTACCAGATGAACCCGGAACATCATGTTGTGACAAAAAGTAACCAAATATTCAAAGAATGAGGGGCCATGACAAAACAACAAAGTAGCCAGCTTGAAGGGGCTCCTACTACCCAATCTGGAATGATTGGAGCATCAATACAAATAACAATAGTAAGGGAATATGAACCAGTAAACAAAACAGGAATCCATGTGTCCACACAGATGTAAACAAATAAATGAAAAAACAAAAAGATTAATGCAGAAGCTTTATATAATTTTGAAGGCCTTCCCACAAATGCTTATTAATCAGGAAAGTAAAAAGATTAATATAATAGTGGAGAAACGGGAAACAAGGTTGTTGGGAACAAACAAAGGGAAAATAACCTTTGGTGGGAACAAACAAAGGGAAACAAACTTTGTTCAAGCAATCAAGGTAACTACCAACAGTAATGGTGAGATCACAGGCCACCAACAGGATGCACCAAGGACACAGCAAATATACATAAACTGAATCTAGTCATAAGGAAACATCAGACGAACCAACCACACTTGAAAGACATTCTACAAAATAACTGGCTTGGAATCTTTAAAAACATCAAGGTCGTGAAACTTAAAAGACTGAGGGACTGTTCTAGATTGAGAAAAACTAGAGAATCATGCCAATTAAACACAATGTATGAGTCTGGACTGGATCTTTTTGTTATAAAGGACATTACTGGGACAATGGAAAAACCTGAATGGAACCTGAGGATGAGATGGTAATAATGCATCATTGTTCATTTTCTGATTTTGATAGCTGTATTGTGGTTATGTTGGAGAAAATTTTCATTTGTGGGAAATACAAACATGGACATCATGGACTATCATCTCGGCAACCTACTCTAAATGGTTCTAGAAACCAAGTTATTTCTACTGTACGTTCAACTTTTTTGTAAGTTTCAGATTGCTCAAAAACTTTTTTAATTAACAAAAAAGTTAAAGATAATATTGTAGGAAAAGAGGAACAACACAAATATAAGAATGTAGCTGGTCCCCTTTCTCATACTGTCCGTATTCTAAAATTAACTCAAAATGGATTAAAGACCTAAATGTTAAGAGCCAAAACTATAAAACTTTTAGAAGAAAATAAGCTTAAGTCGTCATGACCTTGGATTAGACAACAGTTTCTTAGCTATGACATCAAAAGCACAAACAAGAAAAAATAAAAAACTGAATTTCATCAAAATTTAAAATTCTGTGCTTCAAAGGACACCATCAAGAAAGTGAAAAGACAACCCACAGAATGGGAGAAAATCTTCATAAATTATATATCTGATAAAAATTATATCTAGAACACATAAAGAACCCTTGCAACTTAATAACAAAAAATGACTAAAATTAAACATGGGCAAAGCATCTGAACAGACATCTCTCAAAGAAGGTACACAAATGGCCCACAAGCACGTGAAAAGATATTCAACAGTATTAGCCATCAGGGAAATGAAAATGAAACCAATGAAATACCACCTCATACCTACTTGGATGATTATAATCAAAGAAACAGATAACAACAAATGTTGGTCAGGATGTAAAGAAATTGGAACTCTCAGTTCACTGCTGATGGACATGTAAAATGATGCAACTGGCTGGAAAACAGTCTAGCAGGTCCTGAAAAGGTTAAATGAAGAGTCACCACATAACCCAGCAATTTGGATCCTAGCTATATATTTTAAAAGAAAGAAAACATAAAACCATACAAAAAACTGGATACAAATGTTCAAAGCTGTATTAATAGCCAAACACTGGAAATAACCCAAATATCCATCAAAGGTAAATGAATATATAAAAATGTAGTGTGTAATGTATGTGTGAATATATATATACAATATTATTAGGCAGTAAGAAGGAATAAAAACATGTTGTGACACAGATGAACCATGAAAACATTAGACTAAATGAAAAAAAAAAGCAATCATGAAAGCCATATATTGTATAATTCCATTGTCCAGAACATGAAAATCTACAGCAACCAAGTATATGGTTGTGTAGGGTTGGACTAAAGGGGGAAAGGGAATGGCAGCTAATGTATGCAGGTTTCTTTGAAAGGTAATGAAAATGTTCCAGTTGCTTGTGGTGATGGCTGCACAACTCTGTGAATATACTAAACACTACTGAATTATATACTTTTTAAGCAGATGAACTGAATGGTATGTGAATCACATTTCAAAAAAGCTATTATTTAAAAAAACAAATATCAGACTTCTAAAATGACTAGATGAGGAGAGCTTGCTATAATCCATTCTTTTTTTCCTAAGTAGCTACTTATTTATACCTATCTTCTTTGAAAGAGATGTGGCATATAAAAGTAGCTACAGTTGGAAATATAATTTTACAGAATTTAAAATTCTTCTACTTGTAAGGATTAATAATTTAAACTTGTGCTATACAAAAGCACTTGCTATTACTATGAAAGGTATAAAGACAAGACACTCAAAAGAAATCTAGAGGGAATGACACTTAGAAACACATGACCACAATTCTCAGCAGAACAAGGCGAATACTGTAATAAAAGTAAAAGTAAGGTGCGATGGAAACCCAGTAAGAGCAACTGAAACCCAGCAAAAAGAACAACTGATTCTCTCCTGGGAAAAGTTCAAACACTGGGCTTGTCAAACCAAGTCCTCAGTGAACTGAATGCCACGACCAGCAGGGCCCAACAAGAACCAGTTTGGCCCAACAAGAACCAAATCACTGAAAGGAACCACAAAGACTTGCTGCTGTCTGTATTCCTTCTCTGGGGGAGCTCTATACAGAACTGAGTTGACCAGCAGCACAGGGAAGCTGCTATTTATGGATAATGACAGTTCTGTGGTAGCTCCACTACCAACAAACAGATAATGACCATGTCACCTCTATTACAGAGGGCTGCCCACAGCCTCCTTGTATTTTTTCTCATCTGCAGAAATATAAGTGGAATGAAACGATTACAAAGCTGTTTCTACATAAAGTTGCTAAAAGAACACAATAAGAAGGAATGAAATGCTGGCCTATTTTTACAATCTATCATCATTCCATGTGTACATTCAAGTATTTATTGAATACTTCCTGTGTTCTAAGAGCTGGAAATATGGCAATGAACTAGACAGACACAGTCTTTATACTTACGGACTTTGTAATTCAAAAGGATAAACTTCAAGATAATTCATCACTACACCATCTTCTCACTGCTGATCATTCCATTATGTCCTATGGAGCATCCTTCTAGATTATTCTCCCTATATTCTAATTAAATAAACTATTCTGTAACTTGAATGTCTTCCCAGAAAGTGTTTTTTCCCACTTCTTAGCCATTTCTGAAGTTTTGCACTCCCTAAAGACACTTCTAACCTTGCAGCCCATTCTCAGGGAAGGTTGCTCATTTTCCTACATCCTGTACACTCAAGGCCTCTGTTCTTTCGCGCTCAGTTTTCCCAGAAAGCCTCTTCCTTCATCCATACAACCGACATTTCCTTGACCTTCATTTAATCTATACTCTCATCTACTCCCATAGCTTCTATAAATAATACCTATATGCTGATCCCAAAACAGTATTTCTAACTACAGCGTCTTTTCTAAATTTCTGATTATCCGATAGAAGACACCTAACATGTGTCAAGCACTGTAGCAGGCACAGTGAATCAGAACAGTACTTTTCACACTTTAATGTGCTAATAAATCACCCAGGGATGCTGTAAAATATAGAACACTGATTGCTAGGTATGGGTTGGGGCCTAGAATTCTGCATTTCTAGCAAGTTCCCAGGTAATGCCAATGCTGCTAGTCCAAGCTTTTCAGAAATAAGGAGCTTACAGATTCTCTTTGAAAAGTTTTTATGGAGCTAAAAAAATAAAAATTAGGCAAGTATAGAACAGTAGCTAGAACACAGTAGATTAAATACATGTGATTCTTCAGTCCCTCTATTAATCATTCCAAATTGGCAATAAAATACATATTTTAAAGGTATAAGCACTCAATAGCAAAAGCGATCAGAGGAAACAACATCAGATGATAGCAACAAAACTTTTAACACACGAAGAGCAACCAAATGAATTTGACTTGGTAGATTGCAAAAAACTGAAACCTACACCTGAAGAGAGAAACTCCAATAAAAAAGGAATCACACCACTGTACTCTGTAAAGACCAGGACTTGGAGGCACACTGTATCTCTAAAGGGAAAATTGAGGGAAGGGGCCAAAAATAGGAGAATGATAGAAAAGTGTACACAAAGAGCAGCTAGATCTCCAGTTCTCCCCAGCCCCCATGCAATCAGACAGCCACCTCTCCCTCCTCCTACACAAAGGCTACCTGTCACTCATCAGTTCACAGAAACAGTTATAGAGGCTCTGGACTCAGGGAACACCAAGTGCAACTGGATCAAGAGATAAATCCTTTACTGAAAACAGCAAAGTTAACGAAAAGTCTACGAAGTAGGTAGATTTCCCAAACCCCTTTCCCATCTTGTTCTCTAAACAATGAGCCACAAAGCTTCTACCCCAAGGTATGAGTTAGGGAGATTTTTCTCTGGAGAAACTGATAAGATCTCAGCTGTGAAGCCCATGCTAGAGCCTCATGCTCCAGAACAAGAAAAGCCACCACAATAAGAGAATAGCCACAACTATTCTCACCACAACTAGAGAATAGCCCCCATGCAGCAAGACTCAGTGCAGCCAAAAATAAATAGAGATAAAATAAAATTTTAAAAATATATAAGCAAAATAAGATGCTCTTTAAAAAAAGATATTCATCATCTTAACACCTTTCAGTGAAGGCCTCCAGTTACTAAGTCCTTCCTACTTACATGGAGCTTCAATACAGCTATTCAGTATCTTTAGGGACTTCCCTGGCAGACTGGTGGTTAAGACTCTACACTTCCACTGCACAAGTTCAATCCCTCGTAGAGGAACTAAGATCCCACATGCTGCATGGCACAACCAAAAAAAAAGAGAGAGAGAGAGAGAGACAGACAGACAGAGAGCAAACTCTTTAAAAATCTAACATGCTACACAAGGACAAATCTTGAAGACACATCTTCATGGAGATATGAAGAACCTTGAAGAAATAAGCCAGTCACAAAAGCACAAACACTGTATGATTCCTCTCATATGTGGTGCCTGTCATATTCACAGACAGAAAGTAGAATAGTGCTTGCCTAGGCTGATAGGGGGAGAAGGCAATGGCACCCCACTCCAGTACTCTTGCCTGGAAAATCCCACAGATGGAGGAGCCTGGTGGGCTGCAGTCCATGCTGTCGCTAAGAGTCGGACACAACTGAGTGACTTCACTTTCACTTTTCACTTTCATGCACTGGAGAAGGAAATGGCAACCCACTCCAGTGTTCTTCCCTGGAGAATCCCAGGGACAGGGGAACTTGGTGGGCTGCCGTCTATGGGGTCACACAGAGTTGGACACGACTGAAGCGACTTAGTAGTAGCAGCAGCAGCAGGCTGACAGGGAGAGGGAATGGGGAGTCAGTGTTCAATGGTTCAAAATTTCAGTCAGATAAGACAAAAAAGTGCTGGAGATGGATGACAGTGATGGCTGCACAACAGTGTCAAAGAACTTAATGCCACAGAACGGCACACTTAAAAACTGTTAAAATAATAAATTTTACATTATGCATATTTACCTCAGGGTTTTTTTTTTTTAAATAAAAAACTATGAGACATATAAGGAAAGTCACCAACATTAAAGAAGACCATAAATAAATAAATAAAGGAACTTAAGCGTAAACCAAAAATTCAAGAAGAAAATTTCTACAGACCAAAAAAGTATATCAGAAATACAAAAGGAAATACTGCATCTATGAAATACAAACAAGATCTATAACAAAGTAACATTAAACAACAAAGCCCTGATATACTAAAATTATAAGAGTTTTTTTAAAAAAACTTTGACAAGCTAGCCAATAAAGTTAAGAAAATCTCCCAAGAAGCAGAACAGAAAGAGAAAGTAATGAAAAATAGGAGAAAAGGCAAGAGAATTAGAGAATAAACTAAGAAGACCCAAAACCAATTAAAAGAAGTTCTAAAAAACAGAAACATTTAAAATAAGAAAAAAAATTCTTAGAAATGAAGGCCATACATTTCTAAAGGGAAAGTGCCAAGAATGCCAAGAAATTAATGAAAAAGATCCCCATCAAGGTACATCTCGATGGAATTTCACTTAAGCAATAAAGAGAAGATCTTAAAATCTATCATAGCAGGGTGGGGTGGGGGTAGTGGGGGGAAGGCTGATCACAAAGAACTAAGGCCTGGAATGTCTTTGGATTCCTCAACAGCAATATTGCAAATTAACAATACTGGAGGGAAAACCTTCAAGTTCTAAGGGAAAATGGCTTTTCAAACAAGAATTATATATCCTACCAAGTTATCAATTACACATGAGGGTAGAATTGTCATTTTCAGACATACAAAGTCTCAGGAAACTTCTCTTAGTACCTTTCTTATGAAGCTCCTTTACAATGTCCTCTAGCAAAATGAAGAAATAAACCTAGAAGAAAGTGGTTCGGATTTAGGAAAATGGACACCAACACAGGAGAGAAGCAAAAGTAATCACTAGGATAACAAGAGTATCAGGATGATAGCTGGAAACAATAACTGGGATTCTAGCAAGAGAACAATGGGGGACTAAGGAGGTGTGTTGAAGGAAAAAATTAAAATAATAGATTATCTCATGTTTAACCCCCCTGTGATGAGTTTTATAGTTCTGTCATGGAATATGAGAATAACACTGTCATAAGCACATAAAAAGAATTCAGCAAATGTTTAAAAATTAAGGCAATAATTAATTCCAAAAACATATAATAAACAAAATATAATCATAACATACAAATGTCTTGAATACTACTTACATAGTCATAATAGTGTAAACACTAAAAGATAATTAAGAAACAATTATAATTGTGAAATATCTATACTGGGAAAATGTGTGTATGGCATTTGTTGTTGTTGTTCAGTTGCTCAGTCATGTTAGACTCTTTGCAACTCCATGGACTGCAGCATACAGGTTTCCCAGTCCCTCACCATCTCCCAGAGTTTGCTCAAGTTCATGTCCATTGCATTGATGATGCCATACAACCATCTCATCCTCTGTCACCCTCTTTCTCCTTCTTTCCCAGCATCAGTGTCTTTTCCAATGAGTCAGCTATTCACATCAGGTGGCCAAAGTGTTAGAGCTTCAGCTACTATATTTTATCAACTATGCATTCAAAGTAATCTACATCTATTTATTTATACAGCAGAAATACTTTGTGCTACTGCATATCTCTTTCAAACTCTGCATTCAGCATGTCACATTGGTAGCCTGAAATCAGCCCCAGGAGTATCTATACTTCTAGAATCAGCAAATACTACAAATCAGAGCTTGATTTACTGTTGTACTGATTGTGTACCAGGGGTCAGTACATTATGCCCCTTTGCCTATTTTGTACAGTGCGAAGAATGTATTTTTACATATTTTTAAATGTTGGGAACACACACACACACACACACACACACAAACCAGGCAACAGAGGCCATAGTGGCCTAAATGCCTAAGGGCTTCTCCAACAGTTCAGTGGGTAAAAACCCCACCTGCAAGGAAGGAGACACAGTAGCCATGGGTTCAATCCGTGGGTCAGAAAAATCCCCTGGAGCAACTCACTCCAGTATACTTGCCTGCAGAATCCCATAGACAGAGGAGCCTGGCAGGTTACAGTCCAAAGGGTCTCAAAGAATCAAACCTGACTGAGCAGCTAAGCATACATAATGCCTAAAGTATTCATTACCTGGCTCTTTGAAAAAGTATGCCCATCCCTGATCTAGACTTCAGAAAGAGATCAAAAAACATTAATTCAGTGTAATGATCTTAACTCCATGGGCTGCATCTTCAGTGTAACAAGAAATCAGATGTTCAAAAACAAATGTACCTTCCTCACCATGCCTGCTCCTCCTATCTACGCTATGCATTTGTCAAAACTCAGAACTGTACACCAAAAAAAGTAAATTTTACTATATGTAAACTTAAAAAAAATTTCTTTAAATCATGTAAAACTTTTTAAATGAAGATGCCTTGGTCCAACTTCCTACAGATTCTGAATCTGTTGATCCAGAATAAGACCTGGGCATCTGTGTTTTTTAAACACAACTGGTAATTCTGATTAAAGAACAAAAAAACCCAAAAACAAACTAGGACAAGAACTCCAGTCCTAATCTCATAAATGCACTCTGACTTCTATTTCTACAGTTTTCTCACTTACTCCAGTCTCCCCCTGTTCTTCCACTTCTATGAGATTTCCAATTCCTTCAACTCATTACTTTCGATACAATGCTGGTATTCACTCCCTCCTGATCTCAACTAATACTCTCATCTCTTTTATTCCTCCAGATAATCATGATGATGTGTTGACTAATCTAGAGCCAGACATCTTAGAATGTGAAGTCAAGTGGGCCTTAGAAAGCATCACTACGAACAAAGCTAGTGGAGGTGATGGAATTCCAGTTGAGCTGTTTCAAATCCTGAAAGATGATGCTGTGAAAGTGCTGCACTCAATTTGCCAGCAAATTTGGAAACTCAGCAGTGGCCACAGGACTGGAAAAGGTCAGTTTTCATTCCAATTCCAAAGAAAGGCAATGCCAAAGAATGCTCAAACTACCGCACAATTGCACTCATCTCACATGTTAGTAAAGTAATGCTCAAAATTATCCAAGCCAGACTTCAGCAATACGTGAACCATGAACTCCCTGATGTTTAAGCTGGTTTTAGAAAAGGCAGAGGAACCAGAGATCAAATTGCCAACATCCGCTGGATCATGGAAAAAGCAAGAGAGTTCCAGAAAAACATCTATTTCTGCTTTATTGACTATGCCAAAGCCTTTGACTGTGTGGATCACAATAAACTGTGGAAAATTCTGAGAGAGATGGGAATACCAGACCACCTGACCTGCCTCTTGAGAAATCTATATGCAGGTCAGGAAGCAACAGTTAGAACTGGACATGGAACAACAGACTGGTTCCAAATAGGAAAAGGAGTACGTCAAGGCTGTATATTGTCACCCTGCTTATTTAACTTATATGCAGAGTACATCATGAGAAATGCTGGACTGGAAGAAACACAAGCTGGAATCAAGATTGCTGGGAGAAATATCAATAATCTCAGATATGCAGATGACACCACCCTTATGGCAGAAAGTGAGGAGGAGCTAAAAAGCCTCTTGTTGAAAGTGAAAGAGGAGAGTGGAAAAGTTGGCTTAAAGCTCAACATTCAGAAAACGAAGATCATGGCATCTGGCCCCATCACTTCATGGGAAATAGATGGGGAAACAGTAGAAACAGTGTCAGACTTTGTTTTTTTGGGCTCCAAAATCACTGCAGATGGTGACTGCAGCCATGAAATTAAAAGGCGCTTACTCCTTGGAAGAAAAGTTATGACCAACCTAGATAGTATATTCAAAAGCAGAGACATTACTTTGCTGACTAAGGTCCGTCTAGTCAAGGCTATGGTTTTTCCTGTGGTCATGTATGGATGTGAGAGTTGGACTGTGAAGAAGGCTGAGTGCCAAAGAATTGATGCTTTTGAACTGTGGTGTTGGAGAAGACTCTTGAGAGTCCCTTGGACTGCAAGGAGATCCAACCAGTCCATTCTGAAGGAGATCAACCCTGGGATTTCTTTGGAAGGAATAATACTAAAACTGAAGCTCCAGTACTTTGGCCACCTCATGCAAAGAGTTGACTCATTGGAAAAGACTCTGATGCTGGGAGGGATTGGGGGCAGGAGGAGAAGGGGACAACCGAGGATGAGATGGCTGGATGGCATCATGGACTCAATGGATGTGAGTCTGAGTGAACTCCGGGAGTTGGTGATGGACAGGGAGGCCTGGCGTGCTGCGACTCATGGGGTCGCAAAGAGTCGGACACGACTGCGCGACTGAACTGAACTAATTCTCCTAAATGCACCTGCCTGGCAAGACCCCTATCATAGCTCAATCCATTTTCATGCTTTTTCTTCTCTCTCCTTAGGCTGCAAGACGGGGAAAATGCGGACACATTTTCAATTTGGTTTTACTAGTAATGATCTCCAATCACACACAGAACCCCTCAGTGCAATCCAAAAGACTTTCCCTATATTTGCCTCTTTCTCACTCTTCACTATGGGTATTTTTAACCTTCTCCACCTTCCTCAAACATCATATTCCACCTCTCTTTACTCATCTTTTGGTAGACCTATATAACAGAAACAATAAACATATACTATAGATATATATTATATATGTTGTATATTGTATTATATTACAATATAATGTTATATATTAAAAATATACTATATAACAGAAAAAATAAACATTGTGAACTGAGCTACTTCAGTTTCCTGCCATTTACCTATAAATATATATGCATCTATACCCATTCTTTATCTAAATCAGTCCTACCTAATACTCCAGATCTCATCTCCTTTTACCACCAGAGGGGCAACAGTTCTCCAGCACCCTATTTCCTACTCTCTAGCCTCTCATGCTTTACTGGCTCCTTTGCTACAAGCTCATAAATACACCCAAATCTCTCAGCTACAGGCCTCCTGACACAAGTGGTTCTTGGAGTTATAAACTCTTTTGAAAAGCTGATGAAACCTTTAAGACTTCTGTCCAGAAGAAAATGTACACACATACACAGTGTGGATAAAATACTGATGGAGGAGGATCCATAAGTCCCAAATTAAGGACTCATATCCTATAACTTCTCTTTCTACTCAAAGAACTGCATACTACCTGTGTCGCCATTTAAATTTCCTCTTGAATGCATTGCAATCCTGCCTCCCAACTCCACTGAAATATTTTTGCCCAAGGCAGTGACCCAATTGCTAAATGTGATAGACAGTTTTCATTCCTTATCTGCAGCATCTGATACTACTACTAATTCCCTCCTCTTTGAAATACTCTCTTTACTCAGCATCAGAGACCCTATACCTTTGCACGCTTTTTCTATCTCTCTGGTCATTCTTTCTAAACCTGTTACTGGCTCCTTTTCCCAGGCTAGCTGTCTCGTCCATCCCACCACTCTAGACCAAGACATCACAAACTGGCAATCTACAAGGCTGACTTTAGTGGTCAGAACTATATTGTTTTGACCTCACAATTAGTATTTTCCCCCCAACTCTACTCCCAGAGTGTTTTGATTTCCCAACACTTAAAAAGTAGGGAATTCCACATCAAAATCTAAGCCACAGTCAGTTCCCAGTCTTGTTTTTGCTGAATGTATAGAGCTTCTTCATCTTTGGCTGCAAAGAACATAATCAATCTGACTTCAGTACTGAATATCTGGTGATGCAAAGAAATAGAGGAAAACAATATAATGGGAAAGATTAGAGATCTCTTAAAGAAAATTAGAGATACCAGGGGAACATTTCATGCAAAGATGGGCTCAGTAAAGGACAGAAATGGTATGGACCTGACAGAAGCAGAAGATATTAAGAAGAGGTGGCAAGAATACACGGAAGAACTGTACAAAAAAGATCTTCACGACCAAGATAATCACAATGGTGTGATCACCGGACTAGAACCAGACATCCTGGAATGTGAAGTCAAGTGGGCCTTAAGAAGCATCACTATTGAACAAACTAGTGGAGGGGATAGAATTCCAGCTGAGCTATTTCAAACCCTGAAAGATGATGCTGTGAAAGTGCTACACTCAATATGCCACCAAATTTGGAAAACTCAGCAGTGGCCACAGGACTGGAAAAGGTCAGTTTTCATTCCAATTCCAAAGAAAGGCAATGCCAAAGAATGTTCACACTACCACACAACTGCACTCATCTCACATGCTAGCAAAGTAATGTTCAAAATTCTCCAAGGCAGGCTTCAACAGTACATGAACCATGAACTTCCAGATGTTCAAGCTGGATTTAGAAAAGGCAGAGGAACCAGAGATCAAATTGCCAGCATTCACTGGTTCATCGAAAAAGCAAGAGAATTCCAGAAAAACATCTACTTCTGCATTATTGACTGTGCCATATCCTTTCACTGGGTGGAGCACAACAAACTATGGAAAATTCTTCAAGAGATGGGAATACCAGACCACCTGACCTGCCTTCTGAGAAATCTGTATGCAGGTCAAGAAGCAACAGTTACAACCAGACAGGGAACAACGAATTGGGAAAGGAGTACATCAAGGCTGTATATTGTCACCCTGCTTATTTAACTTATATGCAGAGTACATTATGAGAAATGCTGGGCTGGATGAAGCACAAGCTGGAATCAAGATTGCTGGGAGAAATATCAACAACCTCAGATATGCAGATGATACCACCCTTATGGTAGAAAGCGAAGAAGAACTAAATAGCCTCTTAATGAAAGTGAAAGAAGAGAGTGAAAAAGTTGGCTTAAAGTTCAACATTCAGAAAACTAAGATCACAGCATCTGGTCCCATCATTTCACGGCAAATAGATGAGGAAACAGTGATTTTGGGGGCTCCAAAATCACTGCAAATAGTGACTGAAAGCCATGAAATTAGAAGACGCTTGCTCCTTGGAAGAAAAGTTATGACCAACCTAGACAGCATATTAAAAAGCAGAGACATTACTTTGCCAACAAAGGTCTGTCTAGTCAAGGCTATACTTTTTCCAGTGGTCATGTATGGATGGAGAGTTGGACTATAAAGAAAGCTGAGCATCAAAGAATTGATGCTTTTGAGCTGTGGTGTTGGAGAAGACTCTTGAGAGTCCCTTGGACCGCAAGAAGATCAAACCAGTCAATTCTAGAGGAAATCAGTCCTGAATATTCATGGGAAGGACAGGCTGAAGCTGAAACTCCAATACATTGGCCACCTGACGCGAAGAACTGACTCATTAGAAAAGACCCTGATGCTGGGAAAGATTGAAAGCAAGACAACAGGATGACAGAGACGCAAGAAGATCAAACCAGTCAATTCTAGAGGAAATCAGTCCTGAATATTCATGGGAAGGACAGGCTGAAGCTGAAACTCCAATACATTGGCCACCTGACGCGAAGAACTGACTCATTAGAAAAGACCCTGATGCTGGGAAAGATTGAAAGCAAGACAACAGGATGACAGAGAATTAGATGGTTGGATGGCATCACCGATTCAATGGACATGAGTTCAAACAAGCTCCGGGAGTTGGTGATGGACAGGAAAGCCTGGTGTGCTGTAGTCCATGGGTAGCAAAGAGTCGGACATGACTGAGCAACTGAACTGAACTGAAATGACACAAAATCTTAATTTCAGGCTTCTCTTAAAAAACTGAAGGTCTGAAAATCCTAAACCCATATTGCCACAAAGCAAAAACTACTCCCTAGGGTCTCCCAAGATACCTAAGGCCAAGTATCAGCTATCATTTTGATTTTGTTAGTGTAGCACATGTTTAAAATATATAGTCTGCTTCACTCATAGCTACCTGTATACAGTAAGTTTGCAACACTATATTCTCTACACTTTACAGGGGTAGTTTCATGTTGTAGACCTCCAAATCTTATCTCCAGCTACCCAATTTCTACCTGGTAAATCCTATATGTAATTCATTTTCAACACCTCTTCAAGGAAACTTCTCAAATGCCCTCTCTCTCCTGGCAAGACTCAATGTCCCTCTATTTGATAACCTGCTTGCTTATTCTTATTACAGTACCAGTCAGTCTCTATTAATATCTTGCTCTTTTGTGATTCCCAGTAGACTACAAGCTCCTAGTAAGAAGTGTATACTAGTCATCATTGTAACCTCAGTACCTAATATAGTTTCTAATAAATGTCAGAAGCTCCTGAGTATTTTGTTGAGTTAGTAATGAAATTTCCTGGTATACTGTGCTTAGTCGCTCAGTCATGTTCAACTCTTTGCAGCTCCATGGACTGAAGCCCGTAAGGCCCCTCTGGCCATGGGGATTCTCCCTCAAGAATACTGGAGTGGGTTGTCCTCCCTCCTCCAGGTGATCTTCCCAACCCAGGGATTGAACCCAGGACTCCCACATTGCAGGTGAATTCCTTACCATCTGAGCCACCAGGGACGCCCTCCTGGTATACTAATTCACCCTAAATCTATCAAAGCAAACAAACACTACAAATCTTGCTGTACAGAGCTTAATGAAAAATATTGGGACCAAGATGCCTCTCCAGTGGGGACATATGCTAATATTCACTGAGTGTTTACTTACTATATGACAAGCATTGTTCTAAGTGCTTTATATATATTAGTTAATCTGACCCTCACAATAATCTTATAAAGGAGATACTATTATTATACCCACGTTACAAATACAAAACTGAATCACAAAAAGATATATAGCCCATGCCCAACTAATAAGGGTTGGAAGTGAAGTGAAGGTCACTCAGTCGTGTCTGACTGTTTGCAACCCCATGGGCTATATACAGTCCACGGAATTCTCCAGGCCAGAATCCTGGAGTGGGTAGCCTTTTCCTTTTCCAGGGGATCTTCCCAACCTAAGGATCAAACCCAGGTCTCCCGCATTCTGTATCAGCTGAGCCACCAGAGAAGCCCTACTAAGGGCTGGAGCCACATTTTGACCACTTCAAAGACTACCTCTTTATTATACAGGAAGGGATAATCCTTGCTTAAGAAAATAATCTACAACATGCTTTGGGACAGGCTTCTGAATGAAAGTGGTCATCCCTTTATAAGTCAACATCCTACATAAATAAAATAGAGAAATGTTTAAATGCAAATGCCAAAATGAAGTTTTGATACATGCCATGAGCAATTCTTACTGGACAGAGAATAAAAACTTAACATGAAATGCCATATACACATATTGAACATAAACTTTTAGATTAACATAAGGACTTATAAAAGAATTAAATATTATCCAACAAATTTTTTTTCTGTATAACAGAAAATGCTGCTTGAAAGCCTTATTAAATTGTGGCAACTGGTAACAAACTGGTAACATTCCAACCAAGTGAACTGAGCATTCTAAGAAAATAATTCATGGTTAATGTATAACAAAGAACTGCTAGAATACAGAACAAAGCTACTGGCCTATGAATCAAAGGACTTGGGTTCTAATCTTGGATTTGCCCCAATCAATTGTGACCAAAAAGGGCCTTGCAATGAATGGCAGTTCGTTTTTGGTTGTTGAGCAGCCATCTGCCCTTCTTTATAACAGTACTGCACTTTCACCTGGTAGAATGACTCCTTCCCTGTACATGTCTTGGTAAATCAAGGTATCCTGTTATCCCCACGGCTAAGGGATTCAGGGATGGACACATAATTTGAATAAAGCAAACTGAATCTCTTCTCACAGGACTTTGAAACCTGAGTAAAATGATGTAAAAGTTGGATGGGCCTGGAGGTTCTAGCCAGAAATTAGGCAAGAAAAAGAAATAAAAGGCATCCAAACTGGAAATTAAAAAGCAAGAGAATATCATGGTGGTCCAGTGGTTAAGATTCAGTACACTCACTGAGATGGCCTGGGTTCAACCCCTGACCAGGGAACTAAGATCCTGCGAGTCAAGAAGCACGGGGAAAAAAAAAAGGCAAAACTACCTCTATTTGCAGATGACATATTCTAAATATAGAAAATCTCAATCAAAAATAAAACAAAAAACTACTAGAGCTAATAAACAACTCAATCTGAAAAATAGGCAAAGGACATGATAGATATTTCTCCAAAGAAGATATACAAAAGACCAACAAACACATGAAAAGATTATCATTGGTTATTAGGGAATTGCAAATCAAAACCACAATGAATTATTGCTTCATATCCATTAGGATGGCTATTATGAAAATAACAAAACAGCAAGTGATGGCAAAAATCTGAAAACTGGAACCCTGGTACACTGCTGGTGGGAATGTAAAAATGTTACAGATGCTGTGGTTCCTTAAAAAGTTAAACATATAAAATTACCAGATTATCCAGCAATTTCACTTCTAGGTATATACTCAAAAGAATTCAAAGCAAGGGCTCAGATACTTGTACAACAATGTTCATAGCAGCATTATTACAATAACCGAAGACAGAAACAAGCTAACTCCTTCAACAGAAGAACAGACCAACAACATGTGGTATACAAATAAAGGGAATATTATTCAGCCTTAAAAAAGAATGTAATTCTGACACAAGTGACAACATGAACAAATCCTGAACACATAATGCGAAGTGAAATAAACCAGACACAAAAAGATAAACACTGTTAACTCAGCTTAAATGATGTTCCCAGCAGAGGCAAATTAATAGAGGCAAAAAGTAGAGGTTATAGGACCTGTGGGATAGGGAGAATGGAGGAATTACTGTCTAAAAGGTACTGACTTTCTGTTAGGGATAATGACAAATTCTGGAAATGCATAGTGGTATTGGTTGCACAACATCATGAACTTACTTAATACCACTGAACTGCATACTTAAAATGGTTAAAATTATAAATCTTATATTTTGTATATATTAGAACAATTTTTTACCTGCACAATCATAATCATTTCCTTTCGTTTTCCTACACAGGACCAAATAAATGGCTAAGGTGATTCCCGCTAAAATCGTCATGACATAGAAAAAGCACTCTTCTCCTGATGACAGTGCAACAGTTTTCAAAGTGTGTTCCACAAACCCCCAAGAGCCCCTGAGACTTTTTTCAAAGAACATAAAAATCAAAACTATTTTCACATTAGTATTTCCTTTTTTACTTAGTTATGGTTCACTGAGAGTATAAGTATACTGAATAAAAGGTAAATAAAAGCAGTGGAATCAAACTGTACTATTTTATCATTCCAGTCACTCAATTCTTTATTGTCACACATCTGAGTCTTAAAAAAAAGTCAGCTGGACTCAAAAATGTCTGACATAAAGTAGTAAAATATTTTATTACATCGCTATATTTATTTTATTATTAAAATATATATACCTAAAATTTTATAAACCTTGACCTTAATATCTTTTTAATATTGTATGTGACAAAATGAAAAATATACATAAAGCAGTTCTGCATAACATTATATGACAGTTATGCTGAAGAAAAACACTTAAGTGATGACTTGAAAGCGATTTTCTCCACAGAATTCTATTTTTAACTTTAAAAATGGCTAACAAACTATAATTATTAAGATGGGTATTTGGCAGACATTTTTCTTAAAAATAAAGGCTCTCACTTTACAGAAAACTATGGATAGTATTTGCTGCCATTATAACAAAATTGAGCTTTCAAAAGAATATTACAACTTCTGAAAAACTTGAAAGCTTCTCAATACTTTAAAACTTTACTACTGAGGTCAACAGTGGTATTAATACGATTACTTAATATTGCAGAATTAAATGTGAAAACATGTGGAAGACCAACATAATTAAGTCAGCCAATATTCTCAAAAAGACCGCTACAGGCTGACTGTGTGTACTGTGTACGACCAGGCCATCCAGTCTCTGCTTCACCTGCACTTTATTCACATGACTTATGATTCCTTGTTAATCACAGAATCTAATCAATCACCTGCTCCACACCAGCTAGTGATCATTTCAATCTTTAAATCAGAATTATCTCACTGTGATAGCTTATCAAAGGCCTATGCCCCTCTGTTGGTTTCCCTGGTAACCAATGAGCCAACACGATGTGAATCACCCACCTCCCCTCCCTCCAGTAGCCATCTGCTGTCTATGTAGGATTCACCCACCTATGAAACTATTGATATCTCTGTCGCTGACTCGGAGCTCTTTCTTCAGTCTGTAAGTGGGGCAAGACAGGCAGGGCTTGCAGGCCTGCAGGGTACAGCCTAACATATGCCCACAAAATTCATATGTTAAACCCTAACTCCCAATATGATGTTTTTTGGAGGTGGAGTCTCTGAGAGGTGATTACATCATGAGGATGTAGCCTTCATTAATGGGATCAGGATCCTTATAAAAGAAGACCCCAGAGACCTCCCTTAGCAGTCTAGACTCCCCTTCTACCACAAAAGGACTCAGAGAGCATAGCCACCTATGAACGTGAAACTGAGTTCTCACCAGATACCAAATCTGATGGCACCTTGATTATAGATTTCTCAGCTTCCAGAACTGCGACAATAAATTTCTGCTGTTGATTAGCTACCTTGTCTAAAATATTCTTGTTAAAGTAACCCAAATGGACTACAACAATTTATGATGTTTTAAAATCATGCATGGCTAAGAAATCCGAAATCCACTAAAGTACAAGACAGACCAATGGACTATAATATAACAAGAGTTTGAAAAGTTGTTTAATAAGTTTTTTTTTTTTTCATTTTTCAGCTGTGCTGTGCAGTATGGGGGATCTTATTCCCACACCAGGGATCAAACCCACTCCCCCGGCACTGGAAGCGCAGTCTTAACCACTGAACCACCAGGAAATTCCCTTTCAGATTTATTCAGTTATTTGGCTGTGGTGGGTCTTCGTTGCTGCGCATGGGTTTTCTCTGTGGTGAGCAAGGACAACTCTTCACTGCAGTGCAGGGGCTTCTCACTGTGGTGGCTTCTCTTGTCGCAGATTATGGGCTCTGGCCACAAAGGCGGCAGCTGCTGCAGCACATGGGCTTAGCTGCTCCACGGCATGAAGGACCTTCCCGGACCAGGGATGGAGTTAGTGTCCCTTGCACTGCAAGGTGACTTCTTAACCACTGGACCACAAAGGAAGGCAGATATGGTTTTTGATTCCACATTTCAACTAACCTTTAAGAAACTATTAAAGTTTTGCTGTAATGTCAAGGAAGAGCTTAAACACTAATATTAATTATGTTAAAATATTCCTCCCTTTTGCAACTATGTATCTGTGTGAGACTAGATTTTTCTTCATAAACTTCAACTAAAACAACATATCACAACACATGAAAGAAGTAGATAAGAATCCATCTGCCCTTTATTAACCAGAGATTAAAGAGATTTGAAAAAAAAGAAAACCAATGCCATTCTTCTAACTAAATTTGGTTTAGAAATTAAATTATTTTTCATTTGAAATATTTCATTTATGTTAAATGTAATAGTTTTGTTACTGTTATTTTTAAATGAATAAGGTAATCATTTTCAAATTTTCCCAGTTTTAGTTTCTAATATAGTAACAATAGATATAATTCCATCAACAAAAACTCTTTAAAGTCTTCAATAATGTTTAAGAGTGTAAAGGCCCCAAACCAAAAAGCTTAAGAACTGCTAATTTAATCAGGCCTGTGTTTAAAAAGTGTTTTTTTTTCTTATCATCACTTCTTGTTCATGTACAAAAGGTTTATATATAGCTGAATTGTTAAACAAAAAAAAAAAAGAGAGAGAGAGAGAGCGCTAGGATAAAGAAGAGGCTCAGATTCTGATCTGACACCCTATTCAGAAGGCCAGATGTGTTATAGAACAAAACATGCCATGCTCCCAATGCAGGGGTCCTGGGTTCAATCCCTGGTCAGGGAACTGGAGCCTACATGTTACAGCTAAGAGTTCACATGCCACAGCTAAAGATCCTGCAGGCTGCAACTAAGACCCAGTACAGCCAGATAAATAAACATTTTTTAAATGGATTAAACAATCACACATAAGAGCTGAAACCATAAAATTCCCAGAAGAAAACAGAAGGTAAGGTCCTTGACATAAACCTTGGCGATGGTTTTTTGGATTTGACACCAAAGCAAAGGAAACAAAAGCAAAAATCAACAACTGGGACTACATAAAACTAAAAAGCTTCTGTACAGCAAAGAAAGCCATCAACAAAATGAAAAAGCAACCAACTGAATGGGAGAAAATATTTGCAAATCATATATCTGATAAGAGATTAATATCTAAAATATATTAAAAAGTTATGCAACTCAATAGCAAAAAAACTGATAAAAAATGGGCAGAGGATCTGCACAGCCACTTTTTCAAAAAGACATACAGATGGCTGTTACATGAAAAGGTGCTCAACATCACTAATTATCAAGGAAATCCAAATAAAACTACAATAGGTATCATGTCACACCTGTTAAAATGGCTATTATGGAAAAGACAAAACAGCTTCCCTGGTAGCTTAGTGGTAAAGAATCCACCTGCCAATGCATTAGACATGGGTTTGATCCCTGATCTGGGAAGATCCCACATATGCTACAGAGCAACCAAGCGCACGAGCCACCCACTGTGCTATAGAGCCAGGAGCCACAACTATGGAGGCCCAAATGCCCTAGAGCCTGTGCTCACAAGAGAGGCAACTATAGTAAGAAGCGCACACACCGCAACTAGAGAAAAAGCCCATGCAGCAACAAAGACCCAGAACAGCCAAAAATAAACAAACAAAAGGACAAGAAAGAACAAGTGTTGGCAAGGATGTGGAGAAAAGAAAGCCCTCATGAACTATCAGTAGGAATGTAAACTGGTACAGCAACTATAGAAAGCAGTATGAAGATTCCTTAAAAAATGAAAAATATAATTGATGTACAAACCAGCATCTCCACTTCTGGGTATTTATCCAAAAACAAAGAGAATATTCACTCAAAAAGACAGAAGGAGCCCCATGTACACTGCAGCATTATTTACAACAGCCAAGATACAGAAACAATCTAAATGTCCACAGATGGATGCATAGGTAAAGAAAACATATACAATGGAGGGAATTCCCTGGAGGTCCAGTGGTTAGGACTCAGTGCTTTCAGGCTTTCACTGCTGTGGCCTGGGTGCAATCCCTGGTCAGGGATCTTAATCCCACAAGCCACATGGCACAGCAGAATATATATATACACACACACACATACACATATATAATGGAATATTATTACAGTCATAAAAAGAAAATAACCATGCCATTTGTGGCAACATGGATGGACCTTGAAGGCATTATGCTGAGTGAAATAAGACAGATAGACAAATACTCTATGATCTCACTTGTGTGTAGAAACTGAAAGAAAAAGAAAAAAACAGAACTCCTAGATAGAACAGATTGCTGACTGCCAGAGGCAAGGAATGAGAGACAAGCAAAATGGGTGAAGGTGGTAAAAAGATACAAACTTCCAGGTATAAAATAAATAAGTCCCGGAAACGTAATGTACAGCATGATGACCACAATCAATAATTCTATATAGTATACTCGAAAGTTACTAAGAGACAAAGCCTTAAAAGTTATCATGAGAAAAAATCTGTAACTATACATGGTGATGGATGTCACTAGACTCACTGCGATCACTTCACAATATATACATGTATCATAGCATTATACTGCATCCCTGAAACTAACATAATGCTATGTATTAATTATAGTCCAAATTAAAAGAAAAAACATGGCATAGAAGCTCTTAGGCCTAACTGCTTCTTTGGGTTTTCACTTCTTTTCTGTGACACTCCTGTGCATGAGGGGTAAGCCTTTTCCTTTCTTAATCTGGCAATTGTGAATTTAATTCGAAATCCTCAGTAACTGAACATATAAAGGTAGAGAAAAAGGTTTTTTTCTTACCTAGAGGTGACACAGTGGACACCAAAAATATTTATTAGGCATTAACAGATGTTTAAGTTACCACCAAACCAGACCTAAGTAATATATGCAGAACCAAAAGGCAAACATAAAAACAGTCATCTCTGTATTTGGAAAAAAGTCCCTAGGACCTCTGGCTTAGTCAATTGTTACTGGCAGTTTAGTATAACTAGAGATGGCAAACTAGATCAGAAAGTTTTTAACTTAATAAAGACAAAGAAGAAACAAACTACTACTAATTCATGTTTCCTCTTTACAAGTTAACTCATTTAAGCTATATTTAGATATTGATTCTGATCAATCACCTAAAAGTCAAAAAGGAGCTTGCAATGCTTTCTTTAAATCTTTCTGTATCAACCTCTTACATTTATTTTTTTTTAAATTCTACCTTCTACAAATATCCTTGACCTAAAAATTCTCAGTTTAAGAAAAATGTTTCATTTATATAAACCTTTGTCATATGTTATTGAGAGTACTGTGTAAATAATACCAAGTAAATAAAGAAATTATCTTGTGAAGTATTGTCAAAGGCTTCCCTTATAGCTCAGTTGGGAAAGAATCTGCCTGCAATGCAGGAGATCCAGGTTCAATTCCTGGGTCAGGAAGATCCACTGGAGAAGGAAATGGCAACCCACTTCAGTATTCTTACCTGGAAAATCTCATGGACAGAGGAGCCTGGCAGGCTACAGCCCATGGGGTCACAAAAGTTGGACATACTCAGTGACTAAACCACCACCTCCACTGTCAAAGGCAAACAATGTTATCAAGTACACATAACAGATCTGAAATATTTCATCAGATGATAAATTCTGACTACCTGAATAAAGTCTTGACCATGGTACTTTAGATGACCATTTTATTAAAAAAATTACTCTGAATTTCTGGAAACATGACAGCAGCAGTTACTAACCACTGCTAAGGAACCAGGGAATGAGAGAAAAATTCCCTGTACATGTGTTTGTGAATAATCTGAAATTATACAAGGTTTTAAATACAAAAAAGTGAGTGAAGTTGCCCAGTCATGTCCGACTCTCTGCAACCCCATGGACTGTAGCCTACCAGGTTCCTCTGTCCATGGGATCTTCCAGGCAAGAATACTGGAGTGGGTTGCCATTTCCTTCTCCAGGGGATCTTCCTGACCCAGGAATCGAACCTGGGTCTCGTGCATTGTAGGCAAATGCTTTACCATCTGAGCCACCAGGGAGGGTAGAATACAAAAGTAATAAAACTAAATAATTCTATTAAAATTCAGGTCCTAGGGACTTCCCTGGTGGTCCAGTGTTTAAGAATCCGCCTTCCAATGCAGGGGACATGGGTTCAATCCCTGGTCAGGAAACTAAGATCCCACATGCCAAGGGGCAACTAAGCCCATGCACCACAAACTACAGAGTCCACAAATGACAACTACCGTGAAGCCCTTGCACCACAACAAAGATTCTGTGTGCCGCAACTAAGGCCCAATGCAATCAAAAATATATAAATAAGTAATAAATAAATAATAATAAATAAGATTCAGTTCCTAAAACTAATGAATCTATTTCATTTATCATCTCGATGTGTAGCAAAACGAATACAGTATTGTAAAGCAAAACAAACTAAAAAATAAAAATTAATTAAAGAAAAAATAATAAATAAAAAATAAAAAGAACTAGAACTACTGTGGATGCTGATATAATGTTAGATATAGAAAAATGCTTAGAAAAGAATAACTGGTGGATCAGACTGTCCAGAGGAAAAAAACAACTATTCAGAAGGAAGAAAAAAATTTTTACTTAAATCTTCAGCTTTTTGAAAACCGAAAAATAAAATTATGAAAACAGGAGATAAAGAAACAAAAACATTTCATCTTTCTAAAAGAAAAACAATTGACATCTTTAACCAACTTCTTTTTCAAAGGTAATGGTTAAACACAACCCCCTGCCCCCAGCTGCCACACTCCAATCCAGACTTCACAGGCTATTTGGCATACAACACTGAATTACAGCACAATTTTGTTCATGCATGAACAAATGCTATTTTTCTCCACTGAAATTTTCTCTCTGTAGCATGCTCATTAGTAACACTGACCCTTTCCTATGTCCCAAAAACCAACCTGCTTTGTCAGATAAATTCCAATCCCAAATCAGATATTGCTGGCAAAACTAATCTCTGAATGAAAACAGTACATAAGTCAATCACAACACAGAATGTCATTCATACATTATTAACATTGAGACAGAAAACTGCAATTTCCAGCAAGTACTTCTACTTCAGCTTCTTGGCTCAGTAAAATTGAAGTTATGATTTTATCTTTAGAAACATATGTTATTTTCTTAAAATTAGATTGCTTATTTTTTTCTTTGAAAATGTATTTTTCTGAAAGACTGTCTCATAATAAGCCAAAAAAAATTTTTTTAACAGTTAATAGAAGTAACATTTAATTAATAATTAAAAGTTAAAATATTTAGGTTGTGGAGAAGGAAATGGCAATCCACTCCAGTATTCTTGCCTGGAAAATCCCATGGACGCAGAGAAGCCTGGTAGGCTACAGTCCATGGGGTCGCAAAGAGTCAGACTTTGTGACTAAACGCAGCAGCAGAGACTCTTCTGCCTAGAAAAGCTTTCTGTACTACTTGTTTTGTCCAGAGTTCCAGTTTACAATTGGGAAAAACAGCAGAACCATGGGTGTTGGGAGCCTTCAGATTGGAAAGATTTTGCAGATATTCAGACTATCTCCTTTGGACAGGAAATCCTTATAGTATTTTCTGTGTGTTGTAAACATAAGGGATTTCATACTTTCAAAATTGTTAGTCTGAGTGCTTTTACTATCGCAAGACTCCTTAAAATTGAATGTGGGATTGATCTTCATGTTCTTCTTTTACTTTCATTAGCACCTCAGATAAAATGCTAAATAAACCTCAGACTTTCTTAATATTAAAAAATAAGCCATTTAGGTTAAAATAGTAATGTGATTTCTGTTCCCTTTGTTCCTTTCCCCAACCTAGAGACAAGAGTTCCTTCAGATTTCAATTTGACGCTGACTTTATTTTTTTGTCCACTCATATGATATAATTTAGGTAAACAGCAATTCCTTCAGTTAAAATTAACTGCTTTGAAGATTCCAATAATATCTTCCTGATAGCAATGAATTCATTCTATTTCTAAGGACTTTTCCATTGGAAAATATGATGACTATAACATGATAAGTTTTAGACATAGTCCATTCAACTAAAAGAATACTATTTCTTAGTATTGCTCACAAACACATAGAAAGCTACAGGTGTAAAATAAAATCTCCAAGCTTGGCTATAATCTAGTAATGTAACCTTGAACAATCCTCTTAAACTGTCTTGTCTTACCTATAAAATGTTTGATTACATCTAAATAGTTACTCCTGTCCTTGTACTTGACTATCCAAGAAAGACAGTATCTTAGGTAGATTTCATTTAAAGTTTGCTGTGTACCATGAATCATACTCCCAATTGGTACACTAAATGCAATTATGAAGACCATAAAGTATTTTTAGGTGTTTATTTAAAAAAAAAAAAAAAACACAGAACCAAAAAATAGCACTAAAATTTTTGAAGTAACAATAGAACTGAAGAAAACTAGATTCGACATTAGGGGGAAAGAGGAATTAGCAAAACAGAGGAGGGAACTCCTTCCAACTCATTGCATCTGACACCAAGACCAGAAAAAGACAACAAAAGAGAAGAAAACTATGGATCCAATATCCCAGTAGGAACAAAAATACAAAAACCCTCAACTAAATACTAGCAAACCAACTCCAACAAAACATAAAAAGGATCATACACCATGACTAGGTGAGATTTGGTCCAGGAAGGCAAGGTGTTCAACAAACAGAAATCAATGACATCATACCTTATTAACAAAATAAAAGAATAAAGGTTTAGTCATCACAATACATGCAGAAAAAGCACTTAACAAAAATCAAACAATCTTTCAACATAAAAACACTCAACAAACTAGGAGCAGAAGGGATTTTCCTCAACCTGATAATGCACCAGTCCCCAACCTTTTTGGCACCAGGGACCAGTTTCATGGAAGATAATTTTTCTATGGAAGGGAGGGAGGGCAGGGAAGTATGTTTTAGGCAGTAATACAAGCAGTGGGGAATTATGGGGAGCTGCAAATAAAGCTTGGCTTGCTCATTTGTTGCTCACTTCCTGCTGTGCAGCCTAGTTCCTAACAGGAACTTAAAAAGTGTAAGCCTCCTATAATCATAACCCAAAAGAAACCACTATTAACAATTTAGTTAGTAAAGAAAAAGTCAATTGAATTCCTATACACTAGCAATTAACAATCAAAACCGAAATTAAGAAAACAATTCTCTGGTGGCTCAGTGGTGACCAGTCTGCCTACCAATGCAGTTGACATGGGTTTGATCCCTGATCTGGGAAGCTCCCACATACTGTGGAGTAACTAGGCCTGTGTGCTACAACTGAATCTGTAATTCTACAATCAGGGAGCCATACCACTGAGCCCACGTGCCCTGGAGCCTGTGCTCCACAGTAAGAGAAGCCACTGCAATGAGAAGCCTGTGCACCGCAACTACAAAATAGTCCCCACTCACCGCAACTGGAGAGTAGACCCTGCTTACTGCAACTAGAAAAAACTCTGTAGCAATGAAAACAGTCAAAAGTCAATAAATAAATAAAAAATTTAGAAAACAATTCTACCCAGAATAGCCCCCACAGGGAATAAAATATTGAACAGACATTTCAGCAAAGAAGATATACAAATGTCAAATATGTGCAAGAAAAATGCTCAACTTCACTAGCCATCAAGGAAATGTAAGTCAAAACTACAATGAGATACTACTTCACACCTGCTAGAATGTCTACAATAAAAATGACAGATAACAGTGCTGATGAGGGTGCAGAAGAAACAGAACCGTCATACGTTGCTGGCAAGGATGTAAGATCATGCAGCAGCCACTGTGGCAAACAGTTTGGCAGTTCCTCAAAAACTTAACATAAAGTTACCATATGACTCAGCAATTCCACTCCCAAGTATTTACCCAAGAAAACTGAAAATTAAAAATTCTACACATGAATGTTCATAGCAGCATTCTTCATAAGACCTGAAAAGCAGAAACAACCCAAATATCTATCAACTGATGAAGGAAAACCAAATGTGTGTTCAGTCACTCAGTCATGTCTGACTCTGCAATCCCGTGAACTGTAGCCCACCAGGCTTCTCAGTCCATGGAATTTTCCAGGCAAGAATACTGGAGTGGGTTGCCACGTCCTTATCCAGGATCTTTCCAATCCAGTGATCAAACCTGTATCTCTTGTGACTCCTACTGGCAGGCGGATTCTTTACCACTGAAACAAATGTGGTAGACACATAAAGTGGAATATTACTCAGCCATAAGAAGAAATGAAGTACTGATATATGCTACAAATAGATGAACCTTGAAAACATTTTGCTATCTGATGAAGTCAAACACAAATGCTATATACTGTATCATTTCATTTATATGAAATGTCCAGAACAGGCAAATCCATAGAGACAGGAGTAGGTCAGTGGTTGCTATGGGCTTGGGTAAGCAGAGTAGGGAGTGCCTGCTAAGGCTACAAGGTTTACAGCATTTTGGGGGGTGCTCTGTGCTACATGCAGCATGTGAGATCTAGTTCCCATGTCCCCTGCAGCAGAAGTGCAGACTCTTAACCACTGGACCACCAAGGAAATGCCTACATTTAGTGTTCTGGAATTAGTTGGCTGCATAACTTTTATGAAAATACTAAAAGCTACTGAATTGTATATTTTAAAATGATGACTATAACAGCATGTGAATTATATCTCAATAATAGAAAAGAAGGCAAAGTTACTTTTAAAATTCCAATTTAAAACAGACATATCAGGCCTTTTTAATAGACCTTCTGTAACCTCATAACAAAGAAAGTATAAAAATACACACACATAAAGACCAATCACAGAAAGAGTGTTGTGTTCCAATTCAAGCCTTACCTTCAACCCAGTACTACAATTGTATACATGACAGAAAAACTACCTGGTCTTGAACCTTTTCAGTTATACTAGTTGTATGTCTGGCTGTTGCTTTTCAGATTCCTTGCCAAACTTTTCTTCCTCTGCCACTGCTTTTTAAATCTCCCAAATTCCCTTATTTTCCCCCATGGGCTCCATCTCCTAAAATATTTTGTCTCTTTATAACTTTCAGAAGGAAGAATCATTCCACAGCATTTCACTCTGTACATGTCTTTAAGATTCATTTATATTGATACATGTGTTGTTGTTCAGCTGCTCAATCGTGTCTGACTCTTCACAATCCCATGGACTGCAGTACGCCAGGCTTCCCTGTCCTTCACCATCTCCTGGAGCTTGTTTAAACTCACTTCCATTGAGTCAGTGATGCCATCCAATCATCTTGTCTTTTGCTATCCCCTTCTCCTCCTGCCTTCAGTCTTTCTCAGCAACATGGTCTTTCCTAATGAGTCGGCTCTTTGCATCAGGTTTTCGCTGAAGTATTGGACCTTCAGCTTCAGCATCATTCCTTCCAATGAATATTCAGGACTGATTTCCTTTAGGATGGACTGGTTGGATCTCCTTGCAGTCCAAGGGACTCTCAAGAATCTTCTCCAACACCACAGTTCAAAAGCATCAATTCTTTGGTGCTCAGCCTTCTTTATGGTCAACTCTCACATCCATACATGACTACTGGAAAAACCACAGCTTTGACTACATGGACGTTTGTTGACTAATGTCTCTGCTTTTTAATATGCTGTCTAGGTTGGTCATAACTTTTCTTCCAAGGAGCAAACATCTTTTAATTTCATGGCTACAGTCACCATCTGCAGTGATTTTGGAGCCCAAGAAAATAAAATCTGTCACTGTTTCCATTGTTTCCCTATCTATCTACTTGCCAGGAAGTGACGGGACTGGATGCCGTGATCTTGGTTTTTTGAATGTTGAGTTTTAAGCCAACTTTTTCACTCTGCTCTTTCACCTTTATCAAGAGGCTCTTTAATTCCTCTTTGCTTTCTGCCGTAAGGGCGGTGTCATCTGCCTCTCTGAGGTTATTGGTATTTCTCCTAGCAACCTTTATTCTAGTTTTCGATTCATCCAGCCTGGAACTTTGCATAATGTATTCTGCATATAAGTTAAATAAGCCAGGCAACAATATATAGCCTTAACATACTCCCTTCCCAATTTGGAACCAGTCCAATTGTTCCATGTCTGGTTCTAACAGTTGTTTCTTGACCTGCATACAGGTTTCTCAGGAGGCAGGTAAGGTGGTCTGGTATTCCCATCTCTTTAAGAATTTTTTCCATAGTTTGTTGTGATCCACATAGTCAAAGGCTTTAGCATAGTCAGTGAAGCAGATGTTTTTTTGGAATTCTCTTGCTTTTTCTATGATCCAATGGATGTTGGCAATTACATGTAGCTGTGGTTATTTCACTGTTCCCTGCTGCTACATAAATATTCTACAATTCCTTCACTGTATTATTGATGCCTTTTGAGCAGTTTGTAGTTTTTTGCTTTAACAAGTAATATTGCTGCGAATTTTCTCATATTGCTACACATACAAACTCTTGCCCACCATCTCAAGTTTCCCTAGGGTATACACTATGTCAGCTACTTCTAAACTATCTTCTAAAGTGGAGTTTCAAGTGATACTCCACTACCCACAGCAGTACATGAGAGTTTCCATTATCCACCTCCTTCCCAAAATGACAAGTATAATATATTATTTGAGGTTTTAATTTGCATTTTCATGACTAAGATTAAAGACTTCTTCATGTTTATAGTTCATTTGCATTTCTTCCTCTATGAATTTCCAGTCCACTATCACTATTATTGGTTTATAAAATATTCTTTGTATATATGTATATTAATTATTTAAAATATATATATTTCTTTATTTTTGGCTGCGCCAGGTCTTAACTGTGGCAAGCGGGCTCAGTAGTTGCCCCGAGGCCTGTGGGATCTTAGTTCCCCCACAGGGATTAAACCTGAATTCCCTGCATTGCAAGGCAGACTCTTAACCACTGGACCACCAGGGAAGCCCCTACTCTTTTTAGTTAAGTGTTTTACAAACATTTTCTCCTAGATGATAGGGTATATTTCATTTCATGTTTTCTTTTAACAACTGTACATTTTTTATCTTGATAATAGATATATTTGTTAGTATTTTTATCATTCAAATTACAAATTATTTCTAAAACTTTTTCATATTTACATCTTTAATTACTACAGAGCAACTAACACTTTCACTTTCTTACTTGTATATATGCTGTGAATAGAAATTCCATTATTTTCATATAGATGTCCCATTGTTTTATTACCATTTAGACTGTTTAGTCAGTCCATTATTTCCTCACTCATCTGCAAAAATCTCACTGTCATATATTAAATTTCCTTACATGAAGAGGTTCTGTTTCTGGCCTCTATTCTGCTCCATTACGGTCTATTCTGTGCCAATATTACAGTGTTCAAATAGTATGGCTTTAGAAGTCATCCTAGCTAAAAAATTCTAATTTTTATTGGCAGTTTGCCCTCCTAAGTAAATTTAGGACAGAGGTTATCAAGTTAAATGAAATATCCTATTATTAAATAGAATTGTACTGAACTTATAAATTAATTTGGAAAGAACTAATGTTTTTTATGATATTGAGTCTTCCTGTTCATTAATACGGTATCCCAATTTATTTAGATCTTCTCTAATGTCTTTCAATAAATTTTATAATCTCCATAAAAGGTCATGAATATCTTGTGCTGACTTTGTTCCTAGGTATTTTTAAAATTGCTGTTGCTGCTATAGTAAATTATATCTTTTTAAAATTATATTTGTTGTGAAAACAAAGTGTCCATCAACAGATTCATAGATATACAAAACGTAATATATACATATAAAGGAACCGTATTCAGCCACAAAAAGAAATGCAGTTCTGACACATACTACAAAATGAATAAATCTTGGAAACGTCAGGCCAAATGAAATAAACCAGACATAAAAGGACAAAAATTTATGATTCTATTTATACAAAATACCCAGAAAATTCAAATGCATAATTATTTTTCTAGAAGAATTTATTTAAAGTTATAATTATCCATGAATGTTTGATAGAACTAACTTGTAAAGTCTGAACTCATAAGTCTGATAAGGGTGGCTACTATTAAAAACAAAGAAAACAGAAAATAACACAAGTGTTGGTGAGGATCTAGAGAAGCTGGAACCCTTCTGTTGGTGCACTATTGGTAGGACTGTAAAATGGTCCAACCACTAGGGAAAACAGTATGGAGGCACCTCAAAAAATTAAAAATAGAAATACCATTTGAGGGACTTCTCTGGAGACACAGTGGTTAAGACCCTGCACATCCACTGCCAGGGGCAAAGGTCAACCCCTGCTCAGGGAGCCAAGAGCCCACATGATGTGCAGTACAGCACCCGAAAATTAAAAAGTTAGAAGGAAAAAATAAATAAGTATAAAAGAATTTACAAAGAAATATCATTTGATCCAACAATTCCAATCTCAGTATATATCCAAAAGAATTGAAAGCAAGGTCTCAAAAGAGATACTGGATACCTACCTCCACAACAGCACTATTCACAATTCCCATCAGTGAAAAGAACCCTAATGTCCCCTGAGAGATGAATGGATAAAGAAAATGTGGCATATACGTACAAAGAAATATTAGCCTTAAAAAGGAAGGAAAACATGCCACAGTCTACAAAATAGATGAATCTTAAGGATATTTAGGAAGTGAATAAGCACTCATAAATAGACAAACACTGTATGATTCTTCTTATATGAGGTATCTAAAGTAGTCAAATTCATAGTAACACGAAGTAGAATTACGGTTACCAGGTGCCAAGGTGAGGAAGAAAGGGAGTTGCTTAATGGGCACAGCATTTCAGATCTGCAAGGTGGAAAAGTGCTGGAGATATGTTCTATAGTAATGTGAACATGCTTAACTCTACTGAATTACACACTTAAAAATGGTTAAGCTGGTAAATTTCTAGTTTTTTTTTTAATCATGATTTTTAAAAATATATGGACCTGGAATTGTTTTTAGTAGGGTATATTTCTTTAATCACTAATTCAATTTCTTTTATGGTTAAAAGACTATAAAGATTTTTAATTTCTTCTCAAATCAGTAAGTTTTTCATAGTTGTTTTCAAAATGTGCTTTCCCTATGGAAGCTACCTTTACACAGCTCATTAAATTGTTTTATCTTTACTTCTTTGCAGTTACCAGATGAGTCTTATATTACCAAGTATCAAGTACTCATTTGAAGCCACAATCTATTACATACTGACTTGATCTAAAAATGAGACAGACTGCAATGGTGACTACTTTGCAGAAATTTACAGACAGCAATTATAGGCATCTCCAAATATAATACCTGATAAATAATAAATCCATACAGAGCAACTCCTACTATGAGTAATGTGAGATCATACTTACTAAATCCTTTCTATGTGTTCTTGAAGATTCCTTAATGTAAAATATTTTATATTCAAATGTTTCTTCCACTAAAACAATGGAAGGAAAGTGTCAAGACTGTAGGAAAAGAAATTTAAACCTACTTCAAGGTTTACGGAATTTTAAACCTTAAAAAGTCCTTATTTTTCACCATTTCAATTCAGCATGAAAAAAACTAATTTTCGGTGGCCTTTTCATTGTTGTTTTAAATGAAGTGTTTTCTACTAACCAATGTAAAAATAATACTCGGATAAAAATTACTGTGTAAGGAGAAAAATAACCTAAGATTATATTAGATAAATAGGCTGATTTATATTTATATTTGAAACCTGTCCTAGAAGACCTACTAAGGAGTTCATGAGTCAACTAGCAAAGCTGACTGGAAGCAAATTTCTTCCATTCCTTCTAAAGCAGTCTTGAACACAATACACTTAAGATCTGGAAATTATGTTGAGTCTTTATGACATATATAGATAGCCTTGGTCTTTTCACTAAAAATAAGCAAAAATAATTTTCTTTTTTAAATCTGAGCAAAAGGCCCCAGAAACATGACATGCCACTGCTGCTGCTGCTGCTGCTGCTGCTAAGTCGCTTCAGTCGTGTCCGACTCTATGCAACCCCACAGACGGCAGCCCATCAGGCTCCCCAGTCCCTGAGATTCTCTAGGCAAGAACACTGGAGTGGGTTGCCATTTCCTTCTCCAATACATGAAAGTGGAAAGTGAAAGTGAAGTCTCTCATTTGTGTCCAACTCTTAGCGACCTCATGGACTGCAGCCCACCAGACTCCTCCGTCCCTGGGATTTTCTAGGTGAGAGTACTGGAGTGGGTTGCCATTGCCTTCTCCTGAAACATGGTATACTAGACAATTATAGAGAACCTTTTCTTAATGTGGAAAATGTAAATCAAAGAAACTCCCCCAGCTGCCCAAAAAAAGACTATCCTACCTATCCTTCATGGGCTTCCCAGGTGGCTCAGTGGTAAAAAATCTGCCTGCCAATGTAGGAGACATGGTTTCAGTCCCTGGGTTGGGAAGAGCCCCTGAAGAAGGAAATGGCAACTCACTCCAAGAATACTTGCCTGGGAAACCCCATGAACAGAGGAATCTGGTGGGCTACAGCCCATGGGATCACAAAAGAGTCAGACACAAGTTAGCAACTAAAACAACAACAACCTATCCTTCATAGTCTAAGTTCAAATATCATCTCCAAAGTCCTTCATCCACCCACGATCTCCCTCTTCTCTTGAACTTCTAAAAGCACTTGTTGGGATCATATTTTGATCGTTATCTATTGCTTATATTGTTACTCTCCTGAGCTGTTTTCTTAACTGAGAAATGAAAATTCGAGCAATATGTGAGGAAAATATTAAATAAGACTATTTAAATAAAATAATGCCTGACACAGTAACTACTCAATAAGTACTGTAATAGTTATTACTCTGCCATTCACCAAATTTATAACTCTGAAGAGTCACCTTTGCTAAATCTCATTTTCTTCACCTGTAAAGCAGTGATAATAATCCCTGTCGAATGACTGTCTATGTGTTAACAGGGGCAACCAAGACTCTTGGCTTTGAGAAGTTTTTTCATCATTGTGCCTAAGACAACCCCTAGAGTACTACAGTTGATCATTCCTAAATCTTTGCACAAACTATAATACTTTTATTACTTTAATACTATAAAATAAGCACTTTATAAACATAAATTTTAATAACTGTAAGAGTTTTTATATGAATGTGTCATAATTCACTTATGTCCTCAGTGTTGAGCATCAACCACTTTCTTACCAATATCTCTACCCAGCTCCTTGCTGTTTCTTCTACCACACCAGCTCAGTACATCTCTTCAACCATGGAAAGTCATCCAACCATCTGCTTCCTCTGTTCCCATACCACAACTGCTGAGTGCTGCTAAAGAAAATTACAACGAGCTGGCAATCTGTGCCACTGCAAATCTGTAAGTCTCTAACCTTCACTGACATTAACTATCTTATTAGTAAATTATTTATATGCCTCTGATCAGTGGCCCTTCCCATTCCACACAGTGATCACTTATGCTGCTGCTACTGCTGCTAAGTCGCTCAGTCGTGTCCGACTCTTTGCAACCCCATGGACTGCAGCCCACCAGGCTCCTCTGCCCATGGGATTTCTCAGGCAAGAGTACTGGAGTGGGGTGCCATTGCCTTCTTCGGTGATGACTCTGTACACCTCTTCTATTACAACTGCCTTCTACCAGAGAAAAAGAAGTCTGATCTCACCCAATTTTCCAACCTACATTGTTCTTCAAACTCATCTTCTTTCTTCTAAGTGTTGGACAAAGGTTGGGTTAACAATTCCTTCAGCTGCAAACACATGACTTTTCTGTTCCATCAAATCACACCTTGCCATATATTCAATCTTATCTCTGCTTTATCATCTTCACCAAAATATCACGTGTTCAACTCTTCTGCTTTTATGATTTTTAAAATATTTACTCATGTATCTGGCTGTGCCAGGTCTTAGTTGTGGCATGCAGGATCTTTAGTTGGGGCACCTAGTTCCCTGATCAGGGATCAAACTTGGGTCCCCTGCATTGGAAGCACGGAGTCTTAGCCACTGGACCACCAGGAAAGTCCCAGATTCCTCTGTCTTAAAAAAAAAAAAAAAAAAAAAAATATATAAATATATATATATTTATATATATTTTTTATATTTTGTATGAGAAACCCAAAAACTCAGAAAGTCATACAGCTTAGTCAGTGGTGCATGTATTGTTTCTCTACTACTAT
>SJXQ01010081.1:302553-356613 GCA_006408695.1 Aepyceros melampus
AAAAAAAAAAAAAAAAAAATATATATATATATATATATATATATATATGTTTCTCAGATCTGTGTCCCTCTCTTTTGCTTCCTCTCACTTTTCCCTCACAGCAAATGTTCTAAGAGTGGTCTATATTTGTAGTCTCTACACTCTCACCTCTCATCCACTCTTCAACCTACTGTAATATGATTTCCAACCCATTCACTAAAGTCTTCTTAAACTCTTCTCAATAACAAAATCCAGCAGAAACTTTTTTATCTTCATGTCACAAACTCACCTTAGGCTTTACATGCTAAGTCATTTTTTTCTTCCTAAAAATTTCCCCAGAGATCCATCTTCTTTTCCTACCTTTCCTGCTGCTTTGAGTCTTTAATCTAATCATACTGCTTTAGCATGCTATGTTTTAGGAGTTCTATACTACCTATAACCGATCTTCCCTGGTGGCTCAGATGGTTACGCGTCTGTCTACAATGCAGGAGACCTGGGTTCGATCCCTGGGTGGGGAAGATCCGCTGGAGAAGGAAATGGCAATCCACTCCAGTACTATTGCCTGGAAAATTCCATGGACAGAGGAGCCTAGTAGGCTACAGTTTATGGGGTCGCAAAGAGTCGGACACGACTGAGCGGCTTCACTTCACTTCATACTACCTATAATTCTTTGGTATGGAAGATAAGTAAGTAAAGTCACTCAGTCGTGTCCGACTCTTTGTGACCCCATGGACTGCAGCCCACCGGGCTCCTCAGTCCATGAGATTCTCCAAGCAAGAATACTGGAGTGGGTTGCCATTTCCTTCTCCAGGGGATCTTCCCGACCCAGGGATCAAACCCGGGTCTCCCGCATTGGAGGCAGACGCTTTAACCTCTGAGCCACCAGGGAAGATAAGGGCCTTCAAAGTCTGGCCCTGCTTACTTTTCTAAGCTCATTTTCCTGTGACTTTCCCACAGGCACCTTTCACCCTAGCCACACCTAAATATCCACAGCTCATCCAACATGCTCTCTGTACATATGGTTCCCTGTACCATAGGGAACACCCATTCCTGTTTCTCCTTCTCTTTCTCCCTCTCTCCCACTTCTCTCCCCTCCCTCTCTCCTCCTCACCCTTTCTCTCCCTCTGTCTCCTCTCTTTCCCTCCCCTTTCCATTTCCCACCACACTCTCCTATCCGCTATTTTTAAGACGCAGGTCTTACATAATTTTATCAATGAAACTTTCCCTCACACTTTTAGACCTAGGTAAGCACTACCTCCTCTCTGATTCCATAGTGCTCTGCTGAACCTTTTAACATAAAGCTTATTCATTACAGTGCAGCTGTTGACCTGTCTTTGCACTGAAATTGGAACTCCTTGAGGACACACCTTTTCTCATTTATTTCTGTGTCTCCAATGCTGAAGTCTCCACTGATACAAGGCCTCCGATAAATATTTGTTGAATGAATGAATGAGATGGTCAGCATTTAGGCTAACCATGAAGAAAAAGGGAAGATTCAAGAATAATTATGCTGAAAGAACAGCAATAGACTTTTCTTAAGGCAAAAAAAGAAGAAAAGGTCAGTCTGGTAGAACCAAGAACACACTAGAGTTAGACAGCTTCTAACAAGTAAGATGTGCAGCTGGCTCTAGCAAAACTTCCAGCACAAGCCCCTTACCTTAACCTTGCTAACACTTCCCTACCATTGTGTCACAAAAGCACTGAATTGCAAGAAGAGTACCTGCTTTATGCCAGATACCAAGCATCAGTTTGTTATATGTGTATATATGTGTGTGTATTTATATTTTATAACTCTTAAAAAAATCTTTGTGAATTAAGTACTACTACCACCGAAGAATTGATGCTTTTGAACTGTGGTGTTGGAGAAGACTCTTGAGAGTCCCTTGGACTGCAAGGAGATCCAACCAGTCCATTCTGAAGGAGATCAACCCTGGGATTTCTTTGGAAGGAATGATGCTAAAACTGAAGCTCCAGTACTTTGGGCACCTTATGCGAAGGAGTTGACTCATTGGAAAAGACCCTGATGCTGGGAGGGATTGGGGGCAGGAGGAGAAAGGGACGACCGAGGACGAGATGGCTGGATGGCATCACAGACTCGATGGACGTGAGTCTGAGTGAACTCCGGGAGTTGGTGATGGACAGGGAGGCCTGGCGTGCTGCGATTCATGGGGTCGCAAAGAGTCGGACACGACTGCGTGACTGAACTGAACTGGCATGCAAATAAAGGTGGAATTGTTCATAACGGAAGTCATAAGGCTTTCAGCGTTGTTGATGAGGAAGATAAAGATGTGATTAGCTTTAGATTTTATTTTGTTAAATATGATCATTTAAATTTCTAACTTCATCACTTGAGATTAGAAATAGAATTAATTTCAAAATGACAGAAGTGCCTCACCTTTTCCCATCATTCAGAATTAATACATAAAGGAGGCAAGTAGATAAAGCAGAGCAGTTAGAATGCACAAAATAAGGTTGTAAAAATGAATAGAAATATGTCAATAATCCCCCTAAGGTAAAATGGATACAACTTTCTAATTGAAAAGCTAATAGCAGACTGTTTCTTAAAAAAATCATATGAAATGTTATTTGCCAGAGACCTAAAATAAAAGGCCTTCAAAATGTTGAAAGCAGAATTGAAAAAAATATACCAGGAAAATACTAACCTGAAGAAAGCTGGTGTGTCTGTATTACTAAAGTTGTTTTGTAAAATACACTTCAAGTTAAACATGTGAACAAGTTTTGTGGAGGGATATTCCTGGTAGTCTTGTTGATAATGTCAGAAATCTAGCAACAAGTTGAGTGACTCCGCTAGAATGCATAAGTGGTGGTATATGTGAATATTTGTGTCATAGGTAGAATCACATTCTGTGGATTGACAACAAGGAAAAACAATGAAATGGTAGCTTTGTACACGGCATGGATAAATTAAGAGCGATGGTGAAGTAAAAAAAACAAGGCAGATGAACACAGTATGATTCTACTTATATAAAGGTCAGAAAGCGGCAAAAAAAACCCCACTATCACTGGAAGTAAAGCATTGACAAAAAGCGGAGGAATAAGTCATACCACGTTCAGAACAGTGATTTCCCCTGGGTGGAGTGAAGCGCATGCAGTGTGGAGAAGCAGGAATACTTCTTTCCTTTATATCCTTCACTTGGTATAGTCAACTTTTTTTAGTCTTTCTAGTAGGTATAGTGATATCTCACTGTGGTTTTAATTTGCATTTCCCTAATGATTAGTGATATTGAGCATCTTCATGAACTTATTTGCCATCCTTATATATTCTTTGTTGAAGTATCTATTCATTTCTTTTACCCATTAAAAAAATCATCGAGTTTTAAGTGTTCTTTATTTCGAATACAAGTTTTTAATCAGATACACTTTTTGCTGAGATTTTTCTCCTAGACTGTGGCTTGTCTATATTCTCTTAACAGTATCTTTTGAAAAGCAAAAATGTTAATTTTGCTGAAGTCCGATTTATAGATATGAAAGTGGATATCATATCTAAGAATATGTCAATCTGAGATCCCAAGAGTTTCCTCTATTTTTCCCTGTAAAGGTTCACTTGCGTCGATTTGTTGTTGTTTTTGTCGCCCCGCAGCAGGCAGGACTAGTTTCCCAGAGATCAAACCTGTGCTCCCTGCATTGATAGCAGAGTCTCAGCCACTGGACTGCCAGGGAAGTCCCAATTACTGTGATTTTTAAAAAATTAGCATTTCTAGAATTCCCTTTACTTGATCATATTGTATATCTTTTTAATATATTGCTAAGTTTTGTTTGTTAAGACTGTGTCAGAATATTTGTATCTTTTTTTCATGAAGAATATTGATTTTATTTTATAATGTTGTGTTTGGTTTTGGTAGGGCAGTAGTGCCTCATTGAATGAATTGGGGCTATTCTTTCCTTTGCAGTTTTTAGATAGAGTAGAATTGGTGTTGGAGAAGGCAATGGCACCCCACTCCAGTACTCTTGCCTGGAAAATCCCATGGACAGAGTTGCCTGGTGGGCTGCAGTCCATGGGGTCGCTAGGAGTCGGACACGACTGAGCGACTTCACTTTCACTTTTCACTTTCATGCATTGGAAAAGGAAATGGCAACCCACTCCAATGTCCTTGCCTGGAGAATCCCAGGGATGGGGGAGCCTGGTGGGCTGCCGACTATGGGGTTGCACAGAGTCGGACACGACTGAAGTGATTTAGCAGCAGCAGCAAATGTGAAGCTATCTCTTTAATAAATATAGGGCTATTCAGGTTATCTTTTTCTTCTTGAGTGAGTTTGGATAGCTTGTGTCTTTCAAGAATTTTGTTGATCTGTTGTTAAATTTTATTGGCATAGAGTTCATAATATTCCCTTATTCTTTCAATATCTCTGTAGTCTGTAATGATGTTACCCTTTTCATTCCCAATACTGGTAATTTGCATATTGTTTAACAAATTAGAGTTTATTAGTTTTAATGAATTTCTTAAAGAATCAGATTTTGTTTTGATTTTTTTCCTTCTGTTTTTCTTTTTTCTATTTCATTGAATTCTGTTTTGATTTTTATTGATGTTTTGGCTTACTTTGGATTTAATTCACTCTTCCTATAATTTCTTGAGACCAGGGTTGTTGATGTGATTCGTTTCTTCTTACGAAATACTGGTGTTCAGTGCTTCGCTCCCTCCTGAGTGCTACCGTCCCTCTTGGTATTTCATATGTTTTGATATGTTGTGTTTTCATTTTCATTTGGTTCAAATTGTTTTCTCGTTTTCCTTTTGATACCTTTTTTGATCCGTGAGTTATCTTGAAGTATGTTGCTTAGTTTCTAAAAATTTGGGGAATTTCTAGAAATTTTTCTTATATTGGCTTATAATTTAATTCTGCATAATTTTGATGCTTTTAAAATTTAGGAACTTATTTGTGGTGGTAAAGCGTCTGTCTACAATGTGGGAGACCCGGGTTCAAGCCCCGGGTCGGGAAGATTCGCTGGAGAAGGAAATGGTAATCCACTCCAGTACTATTGCCTGGAAAATCCCATGGATGGAGGAGCCTGGTAGGCTACAGTCCATGGGGTCGCAAAGAGTTGGACACGACTGAGCGACTTCACTTACTTACTTCACTTACTAGAAATTTTTCTTATATTGGCTTATAATTTAATTCTGCATAATTTTGTTGCTTTAGAATTTGGGAACTTGTTCTGTGGTCCGCAGTATTGCCTGTCTTGGTAAAAGTCACCTGTGCACTTGAGAAGAGTGCGCATCCTGTTGGTGATGAGTGCAGTGGTCTACAGACATCAGTCAGATCAGTTTCTGTGGTCGTGTTGTACATGTTCTGTATGTTTACTTATTCTGTCGACTTTTGGGAGAAGAGCACTGAAATCTCCAACTGGAATTGTGGGTTTATCTTTTCCTCCTTCCAGTACTGTCAGCCTCTGATTCGTGTGGTTTGAAGCTCTGGAATCGAGTGCGTACATCTTTCGGATTGTATGTCTTCTTGAGTTTATTGACCTCTTCATTATTGTGAGATTAAATTCTATATCCTTGGTAATAATTTTTACCCTAAAATCCACCATATCTGATGTTAATATCATCAGTTCAGAATTTTTTGATTAGTAGTCAGCATAAAATGTGTTTTTCTGTCCTTTTAATCTATTTATGTCTTTATATTTAAGATGTCTGTTTCTTGCAAGCAGCATATAGCTGAGTTTTGTTTTTATTTCTAGTTAATCCAGTCTGCGTTTGCCTTTTAGCTTTCAGCTTAATCTGGACACTCTGTCCATGGCGACTGTGGTTGAGGCTAGGTTTCAGTTTGTCACTTTATTGCCTTCTGTTTGTTCCATTTGTTCTTTATTCCCTTTTCCCTCTTTTCCACCTTTGTTCTGAATAAATTGAGTATTTGTTATCATTCTATTTTGTTCTCCTTTGTTGGCTTATCAATTGTACTCTTTGCTCTAATATTTTAGCTGTTGCTTTGGTGATCTGTAATAACATCTTTACTTGTTTTCTGTCTTCAAGTGATATACCATTTCACATATCTTACAAGAACCTGACAATAGGCTGCTTTCATTTCTCCCTTTAGGGCCTTTATGCTGTTACTGTCATGCGTTTTCCTTACATATGTTGTGAACTCCACAATACGTTGTTTTTCTTTTTGCTTGCACCATCAATTATCTTTTCTGAGTTCTGTCCGCAGTCATGTTATCTCCTCTACCTTTTTGAACATTTTCTGTCCTTAATTTTTGAGTCTCTGATGCAGAGGATTGAATATTTCAGATGCTTCAGTATGTTTAGGTTGTGGCCTTACAGTTTTGCTTCATGGTTATTGTTCTGGGTAAAATTTACCTTGATTGATAGGTATGGAATTTCATTTTTTAGATTTTACTATTAACTTTCTGTGGATTTGTTATCTTTTCTCCTGTTGATTTTTGTGATATTCGGGTATTCTGCAGATTCTGTTTGATGGTGCTCTGCCAGTTTGACAGTGTCCAGATATTTACATAGATGTTTCCTGTCTGGTTTGTGGTGATGGTGGGGAGAGACAAGTTCCTCTGGTTTTGTGGTTGTCTTTTTACTTGCAGGACTCCAATGCCCTTCCTTATTTGCTTTTTGCCTCCTATAGAAGTTCCCTTAAATTGTTTGGCCTTAAAAGTCCTTTACCTGTAGGCAGTTTTCTGGAGTGAGTCCTTTTGTAGACTTTTCAGACTCCCTTGTGATGATTTTGTATTGAGCTTGTGTGCCGCCATTAGCATTAACTTTTCCAAAGGTTTTCTTGATCAGCCTTGCAGGGGCAGGAGCGTAAGACTTCCCACTCTGGGAAAGAGAGATTGCCCCTTTTTATTTCCAGTCATTTTGAAGTTTAGACATTCTCAGTCTTCAAATTATGAGGGCTGAGGGCATAGTTTCTGTGTGAATTCACTTCCCTTCTTTTTGTTCTGTACTGTTTTGGGAGAAAATATTGAAAGAGGGGAGCTATGGCCCACCACTGTCTTTAATTATCCATAAGTGGTATTGATTCTGGGTTTATTTTATAAATGTAGATATGAACATTCTCAAACATACAACTATCTGTGAAAATTGTAAAAAAGACATAGGAAACACGTTTGAGTCATTATTACGGTTAGACGAAGTTGTAAGTGTGGGGAACCCCCCCACCTTAATGGGAATAGTACCCTTTTTAGAAGAGATACCTGGGAATTTTTTTTCTGGGCATGCTCATAAAGAAAACGTGAGCACACAGGAAAATGTCAGCCACCTATAAGCTAAGAGAAGTGGCTTCAGAGTGAAACTTATGCTTTGATCTTGGATTTCCCAGCCTTGAGGATTGTGAGGAAATAAATTTCTGTTGTTTAAACCATCCAGGCTGTTGTGTTTTGCTATGGCAGCCTAAGTAGACCAAAACACACACGCACACAGGCACACACAGACACACACACACACAGACGCACAGATGCATACACACACACACACACAGACACACACACACACTCACAGATACATGTACACTTGTATATTATTACAGTTTTTTTGTAACAGTAAAAAATGTGGATGTGTGAAAATATATCTTAGTAAAGGGCTGGATCAATAAAACTTATGACAGAAACGTATATGGAATATCATCTAGTCATTGTATACAATGTGTATTTTCATTTATTGATATGAAAGATGTATGCAGTATATTAAGTGAAAACTTTATAAAACAGCTCAAAGTATGTTCTAGTTTTATTAAAAAGAATAAAATTTTAAAGGAAATTTACCCCAAATATTGAATATAGATTTTATTGGACTTAGGACTACATGTAGTTTAATTTTCTTTTGTATATTTCTGTGTTGTCTTTTTAATAAGTTGTTTTTATCATAAACAAATATTTGAATTTGTGAAAAGTTCTAAAAACACTGAATGGAAAAATCATATATCTGGAATCTGTCTTTTGGGAAGACATGTTTGTTTAATAGGAATTAATTTTTCTGAATATAGTTAAGAGTTGAGGCTTAAAGGCAAAGGGCCACCTTTAAAGAGGGATGCCATGTTTCTCTTTGTTAAATCTGACAACCCTATATTAAAGGAATATCATTTACTTTGTATATTTGAGATTCTAAAAGTGTTTATAGTAGAAAGAACCCAAATATTTTTCAATGTGCAAGTGAGGAGGTTAAGGGTCACAGAAGTTGATGACTTCCTCAAGGTCATCAGCAACTCAGGTGGCCGTCAGGACCACAACTCAGCCTTGCACAATTCTTGCCACCCTATTTTGTGTGTCAACCTTCTATATTTTTAGCTTGCTAACTGATAGCTAGATTCTGTTAATAGTGATTATAGGAGTTAATCTAAGCAGTGTTGTTACTTTGTCTTTAATCCTCTTCTAAAGTTTTTTTTCTTTAACACAATAATGCCATACAATGTTGGTTGAATAAATAATGGTCTTATCTACCCATGGGCTTCCCTGATAGCTCAGTTGGTGAAGAATCCGGCTGCAATGCAGGAGACCCCAGTTTGATTGCTGTGTCAGGAAGATCCGCTGGAGAAGGGATAGGATACTCATCCAGTATTCCTGGGCTTTCTTTGTGGCTCAGCTGGTAAAGAATCTGTGTGCAATGTGGGAAACCTCGGTTTGATCCCTGAGTTGGGAAATCCCCTGGAGAAGGGAATGGCTATCCACTCCAGTATTCTTGCCTGGAGAATTCCTTGGGGTCACAAAGAGTCGGACACGACTAAGCTGCTTTCACTTCACTTCACTACCTGCCCATATTGCTTTTGTCGAGCTATTCTGACGAAATCCTATAATTTAGGTTGAAAAGATGACCATAGCATATTAAACAAATTTTTTAATTGTTTGTTTATTTTTGGCTGTGCTGAGTCTTTGCTGCTGCTTGAGCTTTGCTGGTTGTGCTGAGCGGGGCTGCTCTCCAGCTGTGGCACACGGCGTCTCGCTGCAGCGGCTCCGCTGGGGCACATGGGCTCTGAGGCATGTGGGCTCTGGGGCATGTGGGCTCAGCAGTTGCAGCTCTTGGGCTCTAGAGCCCAGACTCAATGGTTACGGTGTACCGGCTTAGCTACCCGTGGCATGTGGGATCTTTCTGGATGGGGGATCAAACCTGCCCTGTTGCCTGCATTGGCAGGCAGATTCTTTACTGCTGAGCCACCAGGGAAGCACTCAATTTTTTAAAATATGAAAGTGCTTTTAACATGAAATAATTTCTGGCTTAAAAGCCTTTCCTCAGTGGCATTCTTTTTTGACTGGAAACAAAAAAGGTGAACTGTTCCCAGTTGGGAGACACATGTACATCCACCTCCTGAGCCCATGGCGGCATTTCATGATGATCTTTTGGAACATTTGAAGAATGCTTCGTGGCCGTTCAGGTCTGCCAACAGGCAGTACTACTTAAACATACACCCAGACAGCTACGTTTGCTTTGTGGAGACTGACTGTCTTCAGACTGATTAGCATGAAGGGTGACTGCAGTCTCTGGAGTTAGCCTGCTGGGGCTTTACATCTCTAATCCACACTCTCCAGGTATCACTTAGGCTCTCAATGCTTCAGTTTTAGCATTTGTGAAATACATATAGTAGTGTTGCCTGCTTCACAAGATTATTATTGTAGCAGTTAAATTATGATAATACAGGCCAAGGGCCGGGGTCCAGCCCCGGTGGATCAGGGATATTCAAAGCGGGGACGGAGCAGGCGGATAGGACAGGACAGGAGAGGACAGGATAGCTCAGGATAGGAGAGGATAGTAGGAAATCAGTGGGAGAAAGGAGGCTGAATAACTTGGTTCACGGGGAAAGCCAATAAAATCTCCAGACAAGAGATTTGCACCATCTACATGGGCCACCGGCGTCTGCTCGAATCTCTACAGGGGCCCCACCGTGGGCTCCTTTTCTCGCAGATCTTAAAGCCAGGGCAAGTAAGTAGACATGGTGAGCCTCCCCATCCAGATGGGAATTCAGCCTGGAATTAGAGTACAAGAGGAAAGAGACATGGGGGGAGCCAAATTTCTTTTTTTAGTGAAGGAGCTCAAGAGAGAGAGTCATCCGAGAAACTGGTCCGAGAAAACTGGTCCAAACTTTATTTTTCACAAGGCCTTTTTATACATAGAGATCAATGGGTTATCACAAATTTTGGCAATGACAGCAGCCCTGACTCTTATTGAGACCAGGCTTATTCTCTGCATGCTCAGTTGTATACACAAGTCTTAGGTAATTTACATCATCTTCCGGCCAGAAGGCCAATTCAACAATTTACAGCTCTTTTCTGATAAGTGTTATTTTTTCCAAAGTCTGGCATCATTCTTGGAAGGCACTAAACAAAGTTGCATTCTTAAATAGCAAGGACACAGCAAGCAAGAGGGAGTAAAATGATTTATAAAAGAAAGCAATTAACTCAAAATCCTAGTGTTGCTAACATCAAAAAACTACTACATATCTTTTTCCAAATATTGTTTGTATAGCTGAACTTTCCAGGTGCAAATGAGGTCTGGCAGCAATTGTTGAGGCAACAGCGAGATCCTATCACTAATAGGGTTTTGGCTTTTAGAAAAGGTTTGTGACTTTAAAACACTTCAAGGCCTTTCTGCCCCTCACAGTTGGGGGGTTGTAAGCAATTCACAAGCTTGTAAAAGGTCAGGGGAACCTGTTAGGCAGGCTAGAGCATTGTCAAAGGGGGGTTGGGCTGAAAACTCCATTCAAATGCAGGAAACTAAAGCTTTGAATTAACTCTTTCCGAGAAACTGTCAGAAAATAGTGGGAAAACAGACAAGTTCTTATTTTGGGGGGTACATGCTCAGGGAAAACCAGGGAGAAATCTGATGACTCAAATTGCCCTGCCATCTGAGTCTACCACGTGACCCTGTCACGGGTGGGATTCCTCACGCTGGCCCCCGACAGTCAAGCGTTTATAAAAGTGCCTAGCTTATAAAATAAAAACTAACACAGATTGCACTTACTGCTATCATTCTAGTCAACTTATTTTGTAGCATCATAAGCAAAAGTAACTTGAGAAGGCAGTATGTGAAATACTTGGAAAAGATATTCATCAACATATCAACCATTAAGTGTCCTATTGAGTACAATGCTCACTCTGGCTAGTATAGTCTTCAGGCGTTCAAATGTGCAGTTTGCAGAAAAAAAAGTTTACGCTGAAGTATGGAATCTGGGCTTCCCAGGGGCTGCAGTGGTAAAGATTCCAGCTGCCAGTGCTGGAGATGCAAGGGAGGCCGGTTGGATCCCTGGGTCAGGAAGACCGCCTGGAGTGGGAAATGGCGACTCACTCCAGTGTTCTTGCCTGGGAAGTGCAATAGGCAGAGAAGCCTGGTGGGCTCAGCACATGGGTCCCAGAGGGCTGGGCACGCCTGAGCGCATGCGCACACACACTCAGCGTGGGCTCTGCCTTAACACTCTTTCCACATCACGGAGATGCGAAGACGCTGTCTGTAGACCATACTTTTCAGTGCTGAAAATTGCCCCTGTGTGTGCACACTTAGTCGCTCAGCCATGTCCAGCTCTTCTCAAGTATTCTTGTCCAGGCAAGAAAACTGGAGTGGGTAGTCGTTCCTTCTCTAGGGTATCCACACAACTCAGGGATCGAACCCAGGTCTCTTGCATTGCGGGTGGATTCTTTACCATCTGAGCCACCAGGTAAGCCTGAAAATAGTCCATAATACACTTTTTTTTCAATGTTAAATTATTCTTTACTTAGTGTCAGACTCGGAGAAGGCAATGGCACCCCACTCAAGTACTCTTGCCTGGAAAATCCCATGGACGGAGGAGCCTGGTGGGCTGCAGTCTATGGGGTCGCTGAGGGTCAGACACAACTGAGCGACTTCATTTTCACTTTCACTTTCATGCATTGGAGAAGAAAATGGCAACCCACTCCAGTCTTCTTGCCTGGAGAATCCCAGGGACGGGGGAGCCTGGTGGGCTGCTGTCTATGGGGTTGCACAGAGTTGGACACGACTAAAGCGACTTAGCAGCAGCAGCAGCAGTGTTCAGACTTCAAAAGGCATGTTAATATGAGGTTATGGACTATAATCACATTCAAGGTGGAAGGAATTTTCTAGTATATTAATGTTTTATGGTAAATCATATTCTGTGCCCTGTTTCAAGATTATTGACCTTTCTATTTGGAAGAGGTAAGAAAGATGCCATCTGAATCACTAAGTAGTCTCACATATAAACAGTCACTATTCCACATGTACATGCTGCTCTGGGAACAGACTTTAAGAACACAAATACTGAAGGCCAAGTAAACTAAATTGTTGTATTTTTAAATATAGATATAATTGACATTATACTATTTCAGAGGTATACAGCATAGTGACTTGATATTTGTATATAAAGTTGGCAGCTCATACCCTCTGGTTCTGCAGGATTTAATCAACTCTGGATTGAAAATATTGGGGAAAATACAGAAAATTACAAAAAGCAAAACTTGAATTTGCATCATTAGCAACTATTTACATAGTGTTTGTATTAAGTATTGTAAGTAGTCTAGAGATGACTTGAAGTATACAGGAGGATGAGTATAAGGTTGTTTACAGATAAATGCTACCTCATTTTATATATAAGGTACTGAAACATCCAAGGATTTTGGTGTTTGTGGGGGACCTGGAACCAGTATCCCTCGGATACCCAGGGCTGCTGTATTGTAAAATGATCAATTCAGTAAGTCTAGTTAATTAACATCCATCACCGTACAGTTAGAAAATTTTGTTTTCTTAATGTGAAAAATTTGAGGACCTACTCTTTCGGCAGCTTTGAGATAGACAACAAGCTCTTACTAATATAGTCTGCACGTTGTACCTTATATTCCCATGACTTTCTGTTTTATGGCTTGGAGTTTACACATTTAACCCCCTTCACCCATATTGCTCACCTTCTACTCATAATACACTTTTAATGCTTAATATAACTAAATGGAGGCTGTACTTTGCAATATTGAGAACTGTTCTCTAGGCCTTAGATCGTAAACGCTTCAGAGCTGATTTCAAGATATTTTTTAAATGACTTTCTATTCTTAAACTTTGTTTCAAGGCCAGAGAGTTACTGAAACATAACTGTTCTCACTGTCCTTCTCTAGAGTGTGGATAGAACCCTATCTACTTGTAGCCACGCCTTTTTACCTACCATGCTGTACATTTTAGCTAAGCATCTATCATTCAGTTTAGAATTGTTTATTATTATTTATTTAATGAAATAGATTTGTATCATACTCTTCCAAAGATTCTATTGAATTTTTAACCAGTTTCTTTATAACCTTCCCCTAAGGTATTCCCATCTGTCAGCAGCACTTAATTTGGAATAACATGGAACTTGAAGATGATTATTGCTTGAATTATTACAAGTGAGTGTAATTGCATATCAGATGTTTTATAGATGCTCAGAATCATGACTCCGTTTACCGCTGTTTTTCTTCTGAACCCTTGACTCGTGTCTCGTCTTCCTCTGAGTGATTCTTAGCCTGGATTTCGGTGTAAACTCCGTGCTTTAAGCTGTGTTGGCTCCATGCCCGTGCTGCCTGGTCCTTGTCCTCTGATTCTTTGTTTCACCTTTTCATTATCTATACCCAGCTACTTACCCCTGCATTTCAGGCTTCCTTCTTATCTTATCTTCTTTGCGCCTTTCTTTGAATATTGACTTATTACCAGCTGGCTGCATCCCTTTTCTTTCATTTTCACGAGTGTGCTGGGTGAGAGAGTGTTGCTCTTGGTGTCTTTCGTTCTCTGAAGCTCTCCTGATGTGACGCGCGTGGCGCTGTCTGCATCAGTGACTGCAGACACGCTGTCTGACCTTTTGTCTTTCTCCCTTCTCTCACGTAATTCTTCATTCTTTCCCAAAACAAAAAGGTCAGAGGCCATGTGGAATGGCTGGGAGAGCACTGGGCACTGGGAGATTTGTAGATTTACGGTTTTTCTATTTTATTAGTTAGATCTGTTATTTCTGACACTTTGGGGCTTAACAGCTTCTTTTCTTCTTAGAGCCTAACGTGTAATGATGAGGCTGAACCACAGAGGTCCTTTTCATGCTTCTTATTCATTTCACATTTAAGTACTATGAGAACTTCATGTTTTCATTATTTAAAGTAAATAAGTTAACATTTTATATTTGTGCACATTGCTATGTCTTTTTAAAAATCTTTTAGAGTAGGCACTCTGCCTGATAAACCAACACATAAGAATGTGTATATTTAACACTGAATGTATTTTGATGTTTGTGTTTTTTTTTTGTGTGTGTTAATTATCCACAGCATTTCAGAAGGTTGTACCTTGAAGCTGGTTTTGGCTATGCGTGGTGGACCTATAAATACTAGTAGAGGTAGGCATATGTTAAAATTTACGTATATTAAAGCAATTTGACAGTAGTAATCTTCAAGCCAGATGATGTTATAGCCTCAGGTTTTATTCAGGGTTTTTTCCCAGCTATTACGTCTTAGAAGAACCACACGTTTTTCCCTCAGCATTTTTTTTTATTTTTTAAAAATGTATTTATTTTTATTGAAGTATAGTTGATTTACAGTGGTGTGTTAATTTCAAGTATCTAGCAAAGTGATTCAGTCATACATATTTATATGTGTGTTTATTTGTATATGTATGTATCTTTTTTAGATTCTTTTCCTTTATAGGTTATTATAAAATATTAAGTATACTTCCTTGTGCCATATAATAGGTCCTTCAGCATTGTTTTATAAAGCCTAAATGCACAGAGGCAGGAGCTCATATTCCAGAAAATCTCATGATTCCTCATTCAATCCAGAAGGATTTAAATATAACCTCACCAGTATAGGAAAGGACAGTGGGATGGCGCAGGATAAATATTACATAGTTATCCCTGTGTTTAGGTGCAGTTTACTGGTCTTGTTGCTTTTTTCAATCCACCGAGTTTTCAACTCCTGGGGTGATGATTGTTACAGGAAATCCCAGAGATGGCTCTTAGCCTGGTCTGTGATGCATTTGGGTTTAGTAGATATTCATGTTGCTGTTAAAGCCTGTTTTTCAGGATGTGGGTGTCTCTGAGAGCCCGTCCATCCATCCATTCATTCAGGAAGCACATTTGGGGATCTCCTAGATGTTCAGGGCAGTGTTTCTTGGGAGAGAACGTCCCTGCTTCATCACAGTGCCACAGTAGCTGCGAGGAGAGTCGATGTCCCTTTAAGTGGCTGTCGTGTGGCAGCATGGCGTGTCTGCGGGAGTAGGGCGGCCGGGCGGAGGCTGGCGTAGCAAGACAGCGCCAGGCCAGGCAGAGGCCGGGAATGCTCACCGAGTCCCTGATTCAGGGAGTCCCTGCAGAGCAGGGGCGCCCCTCGCTTCCTGGAGCAGGCCCGCTCTGTAGGCCTCATTTTGGGAAGGTCTTTGTGTTGATCCTTTACTGACCAGAAAATTGAATGTTAAGTATTGATTCCACGGATGGCTTAATACTTCTTCCACAAGTCAGATTCCATCTCCATGCTTCCTAATTTTGATTAGAAACTAGGGTTATCACCGTCTTTTTCTTAGCTATTTCAAGAGGATTTTTTGAGATAGGTTACTGTGACTGTTGAACTTTTATGGATAAGTTAGAAAAAAACAAAGATGATAACGTGAGAGCTGATTAACTAGACTTGTCATATCAGGGACTTCCAGTTAATTGGACCTAAATTGCCCCATGTGACATATGACGTCTATACTACCGATTCTGAGAGTAGTACAAAAACCCTAGTGCGTTTACTGAGCCGTTAGGGTAAGACGTGAATTTAATGACGTGAATTTCATTGTATTATATTTTCGAAGTTTGTGATTTGTGTATAGTATTGTTTTAAACACGGATGTTTTATTATTGTTATTACCTGCTTTTCTTACTAGGACTACAATTATATATATGAGGAAGAGTATGAGCACCACAGGTTCTGAATTTAAAATAGTGAAAGTTATCACTACCCTTTGGTAGTTGAAGTGTTGTCATACTTTTTTCCTACAATTTCCTGTGCTTTGTTTGTAACTGAAAAAATCAGGCCCTAGAACTTGTCTTATTTGATATTTTAGATTATTTAATGAGCTTGCCTTTATTGAATTAGCCTTTAAACTTTAACAGCTTGCTGTTGTCTGCCTTTGTTGGTTTGGTTGCTAAGTTGTATCTGACTCTGCAACTTCATGGACTCTCTCTGTCGCCTGCTCGTCTGCTTTCCCCATGAGGTTCCCCAGGCAAAAATGCGGTAGTGGGTTCCCATTTCCTTCCCCAGTTGTCTGCTTTACATCACTGAAAACTTTGTGAAAAGGAAAAACTCCCCAAATCTAGAACTTCTCCATACTGTATATCAGAAACCTTATTTTTAGCTACTGAGTCTTACTTGAAATTTGTTGTTTAGAAAATATCTTCATCATGTGAATGCTAGTAATACTTAGCTTCTAAAATTGTTTTTGAGTTAAACGTTGTCAAAGCAGCCCAGGAGAGGACGTCCTCGGCCGGCTAGCGGCTTGGACGCGGTGCTTCCGCTGCAGGGGGTGTGATTTCGATCCCCAGTGGGAACTGAGATCCCGCAAGCTGCATGGCACAGCCGAAAAAGGAAAATATTTCCCTTTCTAAAACCAAACTTTACCCTAAACTGTATGCATAATATTTTATACTTGGTGAAGTGTAAATGATTTTTCTATTATGAAAAGGGATGAGTGTGGATTGCCATTAAGCACATACACACAGTGCCAGTGACTCCTGGAGTGAGGCACACTCTGTTGGTTTAAACAAGACTTTCCTGTGGGTTTAGTAATGGCAGCCGCATAGTTTTTGTTTCTTGTTAATGCAATGTGGAGAGTGTAGCATAAATACATTTTGTATCTATAAAGTCTTATCAAAAACAAGGTAAATCTTACTCTGTTTCTGAAGTTTCTGTGTTTTATTAATAGTGGTGGTATTGAATTTAGGATATGGGGACGTCTTTAATGGTTAATTAGCTTCAGACTTAATATTCATTATTGTTGTGACTTTCTAAAGGGTAGTTCAGCACTGTGATTCTGTTAATAAATAAGCTACTTGAATGAAAGTTATGGAGTTTGAGAAATCGTTGCCTCTTTTAAGAAAGAACAGTGTTTGTGCAACTTGATATGAAAATGTCTTTGGGAATGAACTTTTTTTTGCTGTAGCCATTACTTAGACCCCTGATCTGGGGTTCAGGGGCTTTTAGAACATTCAGCCTGAGAGCTAGCCACCTCTTGTGGCTTCTTCCCACCGCAAGAGCAGGATCTGTGGCTGCTGTGGATGAGAGTGGCTTGAGATGATGCTAGCAATATCATTCAAACCTGACGACTGTTCTAGACCACTAGAGCCGTGTGTACTGACTAGACACACACATGTCTACCAGAACAAGTGGGATCCTGGGCGGATGCTTTCAAGTAGCAACATATTAATCATTACAGACATAGCAGTTTTTGTATAATAAGTGGCCCCCTTGTGGTCTTGAGTTACCATGTACTGAAATGGCACCCCACTCCAGTACTCTTGCCTAGAAAACCCCATGGACTGCAGTCTACCAGGCTCCTCTCCATGGGGTCGCAAAGAGTTGGACACGACTGAGCGACTTCACTTTTACTTTTTTTAAATTACCTGTCTTCACGTCAAGACAGAACTCTTGAGAAGAATCAGCCTTTATATAAAACCAGAAAGAAAAAAGAGATTCACTTCTAATTTCTAAAATATGTCTCCCAGTTGTTTGTGTGTGTGTTTTTAAAATCTAAAGTAAGTGGAATTTACATTAATTTTAAATTATTGATTGTTGAAATCAATGTTGGAACATATAGGGAGTGGAAGATATGAAGTGAAAATAGTTATAGATAATTACATCATAGAATCAATGAATATTCACTCAGTGGCACAGGAAAACCTCATGTATTTGGTTAAACCCTGTCTTTGTACATCACAACATATTTCTTTTCTTTCATATCAATACAGCATAGAAAATGTTGTATTAACTATAAAAAGACCAAAAATTTATTTGAAGACTATAATATATATGTATTGTATGCATAGGATTGTTGTTCAAATTTGACATGTTATATCCTGATGGTGTACAAAAATGCATTGAACTTGATATAAATTGAAACCTTATCTATCAGTATTTCCATTTGTAGTTCCTATGGAAGATCCACTGAAGGAGATGGCTGAGTACGTGGATTCCAGCCGAGATGAGGTCTGGGAGAAGAGCTCTGGCAAGAAGCAAGTCACACTTCTGGTATACCAAGAAGGAGACCAATTGAATTTCTTCCGTGTAGTAGACAAGAGAGACGGCACTCTAACACCATTTTCTGAATCCTTAAGGTAAATAAGTTTTCATCTACGTGTCTCACTTAGAAAAGGAGAACATCGTGTGTTGCGCCCGTAAGCTGGGCGTCTCCCTTGTGTTGTCAGAGTAATCTTACTGTAGTCACAAGATTAACTAAATTTTATGCATCCTCCCCTTCTCCCCATCCCACCTCAGTTATATAATTCTGAGATTGTCCTTCCTATGATTGATAGGAGTAATTGCTAAAACTGAAATTTTTTATGGAGTAGGATTTTTTTGTAAAAATATTTGTCATTAAAACTCTAAGATGCCTACTAGATGACTGAGTTTTGTTATAATAGTGTGATGTTATATCAATATAGCCATGGTGTAATATAAAGGATTAAGCCTAAAGTTACTCTTTTTTTCCCCAAAATTTAACTGTTGCTTAAAGGTGGACACATCTTCACTTCTCTAGTCCTGTTTTCCTGCTCTGTGAAAGGGGGAGGAGTGTTCCTTGGCGGTCCAGCTGTTAGGACTCCGTGTGCTCACTGACAAGGGCCCAAATTCAGTCCCTGGTTTTGGAACTAAGATCCCACAAGCTGCGGGGCACAGCCTCAAAAATGATAATAAATAAAATAACAAATTATATATTATATAATCCTTAAAAAAAGGAAGGAGGGTTGTTTTAAAGTCAAAGGAAACAAAGGTACTTGGGCTCGGCAGTAGAAAAGTCAGTAAATTGGGTAAGGTAGGTTTTCAGTTTCCGTGCACTCTGCCTTACTATGATTTTTTTTAACCTTATTTCACTTTAAAACATTCATTAAACATTTAACTGAACTTTTATAGTCTATTTTTATACTACACACTAAGTTATAAAAATTATATTCCTTTATAAAACATGAAATCTGCCATAAATTGTATCTATAATATAATTTTGTCAGTTGTTGTAAAAAGACATTAAAATCTCTGGAAAAGCAGATAAGAGGCTCTTCATTTTATCTGAAAGGTGGGGAGTTAGGAATAACCTCTGAGAAAAAGTGACCTTAAAAGAGGAGTAGGACAGGCAACAAAGGAAAGGTTGCAGGTAACTAAAATTTAATTCCACAGCATTAAAACCTAGTGGCAGTACCATTCATAGAAAAATTAACTTGCAGTCTGCAGTCAGCTTCCATGGCTTGGGAGTCGAGGCACAGTTCAGCCAGGCGCTCTTCTCAGGTTCCCGCAGACCTGCAGTCCCGGTGTTGGCAAAGGTGCGCCTGGAAATGGCAGTGGGAAGACCTTCTACTTTCAGGCTCATTCACGTCGTGGGCCTGTTTCCTGACAGTCATATGACTCAGGGCCCTGGGTTGTTTTGCTGGCTTTTGGGTAGAGGCTGCCTTCACTTCTGTTTTGATTAACTCAAAATCAGCTGATTTGGAGCCTGAGTTATATCTGAAAAATCCCTCTACTTTTGCCATATTTTGTTGAATAGAAGCAAGGCATCAGTTCAGTTCAGTCGCTCAGTCGTGTCTGACTCTTTGTGACCCCATGAATCGCAGCACACCAGGCCTCCCTGTCCATCACCAACTCCCGGAGTTCACTCAGACTCATGTCCATCGAGTCAGTGATGCCATCCAGCCATCTTATCCTCTGTCATCCCCTTCTCCTCTGCCCCCAATCCTTCCCAGCATCAGAGTCTTTTCCAGTGAGTCAACTCTTCGCATGAGGTGGCCAAAGTACTGGAGTTTCAGCTTTAGCATCATTCCCTCCAAAGAAATCCCAGGGCCGATCTCCTTCAGAATGGACTGGTTGGATCTCCTTGCAGTCCAAGGGACTCTCAAGAGTCTTCTCCAACACCACAGTTCAAAAGCATCAATTCTTCTTAGCTCAGCCTTCTTCACAGTCCAACTCTCACATCCATACATGCCCACAGGAAAAACCATAGCCTTGACTAGACGGACCTTAGTGGGCAAAGTAATGTCTCTGCTTTTGAACCTACTACCTAGGTTGGTCATAACTTTTCTTCCAAGGAGTAAGCATCTTTTAATTTCACGGCTGCAGTCACCATCTGCAGTGATTTCGGAGCCCCCCAAATTAAGTCTGACACTGTTTCTACTGTTTCCCCATCTATTTCCCATGAAGTGATGGGACCTGATGCCATGATCTTCATTTTCTGAATGTTGAGCTTTAAGCCAACTTTTTCACTCGCATCAAGAGGCTTTTTAGTTCCTCTTCACTTTCTGCCATAAGGGTGGTGTCATCTGCATATCTGAGGTTATTGATATAACCGGCAATCTCCCGGAAATCTTGATTCCAGCTTGTGTTTCTTCCAGTCCAGCGTTTCTCACGATGTACTCTGCATATAAGTTAAATAAGTCATGCCAAACTCAAGGTTAGGAGAATATGCAGGGTGTGAGCACCTAGAATTGGGAATCAGGGAATTCCTGTAGGATTCTGCCTCACCGCAGTGTGCTATGTGGAAGAAGGCTAATGCTTACTGTGCTGGCAGAGAGCACACATTAGGGATGGTGTTTTTAGTTGACTCTATGTGTCAGAATCTGGTTGGCACTGCAGACATGCCTTCAACAGAAGCGCAGAGCAGAGGGAGCAGTGGGCTGCAGCTTTCGTCCAGCGCCTCTTGCTCTAGGCCGTGAGCAGGATTGCTTTACGCCCGTCTTGCCATTTGCTGCTTGCTGTTGTTCGGTCTTCTTCCTCAGAACATCCTCTTTTGCCTCTGCTTTCCTAGGGGAGAGGATCTAAGCTCCATAGCTTTGCGTGAAAGGCCTTTTACACCCTGTTATCTTTTTTATAGCTCTAGTTTATTATGCCATGCTTTTGTTCTTCTTTTTCATTTGCTTGAAACATCACTTACTCCTTTTACTAAGAATAAGCACAAAACTTTTATTTGTGTTTAAGAGATAATTCAAATGTTATTATGGATTTCATTTAAAATTGTATTATTGTTCCTCTTAATATATTCTTTGTTTCTTTTTCTTTTCCTCTCTAGTCACTTACCAGAATTGGACAAGGGATAGGGTGGATGAGGAAGCAGAGCAGAAAGCTCTTTTCTTATCCCAAGAGGGGCTTTCTTAACTCTTATAATAGAAGATAGCAACCATTTTTGTAAAGGACCAGATAGTAACTATTTTAGGGTTTTCAGGCCAAGAGATGAAGTTAAGGATACCATGTAAAAGTACTTATATAACCAGATAAAACAAATTTTCACAAAATTTTTACAGACAAAATTGAAAATATAATAATTGAGTGTGTGTGTATCTAATTCAGGTCTACTAACAAGAAGAATGGAGTTCTTTTTTGTGGGAGTAATTGTTTAGTTAATTGGGGTTGAAAGCGTTACGTGTCAAATTTGTGGAATCAGTTGTGAAAATTTATTTGTTAATATTGATCTGGAATGAGATTTTATTTATCTTTAAAAATTTGTCCTTCCACATACTGCCAGCAGTCCGTGAGCACATGATTGTAATTGAGCACTTGCATCACTAGGAAGGCATTCGTAGAATTCTCTCAGAGTCAGTGTTTGCTCTCTGCCTTTAGTATGTTGCTGTGTTGCACTTCCGGTTGAACACAGGTGGAGTGTCTCAATCGCACATTTAGGCAGATTTTTGAAATATGCAGATTTCCTTTAACTTCCATTGACACTGTTGGTTCAGTAATATGTGATGGATTCAAATATTTACTGTGGAATACCTTCGATGAATAACACAGATAACCGTAGGTTTTAAACACCTCACATTTTCATTAGCTTTGTGAATTTGTTCAGCACGGTTTCTTCCTGTTCCGTCAGTTGTAGCAGGCTTCACTTCTTGGTGAAGAGATGGTAGAGAGTCTGCCTACAGTGCAGAAAACCTGGGGTTCTTTCCCTGGGTTGGGAAGATACCCTGGAGAAGGGAATGGCAACCGACTCCCAGTGTTCTTGCCTGAGAAATCATGGAGAGAGGAGCCTGGTGGGCTACAGTCCATGGGGTCTCAGAGAGTGGGCCGTGACTGAAGTGACTCACACTTTCCCTTGTCTCACTTCAAGTTGCAGTTGGTGCTGTAGCAGTTTCTTTGAAAATATTCTTAGCTGCAGTTGTTTCATGCAGACGGTACATTGGGTCTCGTTCTGCAGTCACTTCAAATCTGGTATTGATGCCCTGAATAAACAAAAGCGACTGAGTAACATCGGGCTTACATTAACTCATCAAAAGCCAAAGAAGAAAGTAACTCATTTGCCTCATCTTTTAACTGACTATTGATGTTGCTTCCATTGTTCTCAGCTCTTCTAGAAATTGTTCTTGCCAAAAAATAGTCTTTAAACAAGTTTATTTTCTGTGGCCACATTTTTTCAACTGCTGTGATCAACTGCTAAATTCACAATCAGTAAACATTTCCTTGTTTGGCTGGTAAATAAGCCTCTTCGAAACTTCTTTCGGTTGCGCTCTCATTTTCATTTTCATACTGTGATGATATATTCCATTTTTAATTTTCTGCTCTTTCTTATCATTGTTTTCCTGCAAGTTGGGCATGTTGTCATGATTTCCTTAATCTGATAATGTCCAAATATGTTTTCCTTTAGCATACCTGTAGTGTCCTTGTATCATAAACACAGTACTCCGCTGCTTAATTGATGGCAAAATGATATTCCCTGGTGGCTCAGTGGTAAAGAATCCACCTGCCAAGCAGGAGACCTGGGTTCAGTCTCTGGGTAGGGAAGATCCCCTGGAGGAGAAAGTGCAGCCTGCTCCATTACTCTTTCCTGGGAAATCCCATGGATGGAGGAGCCTGGTGGGCTGCAGTCCATGGGGTCCCTAAGAGTCAGACACAACTGAGCGACTTCACTTTCACTTTTCACTTTCCTGCATTGGAGAAGGAAATGGCAACCCACTCCAGTGTTCTTGCCTGGAGACTCCCAGGGGCGGGGGAGCCTGGTGGGCTGCCGTCTATGGGGTCGCACAGAGTCGGACACGACTGAGCGACTCGGCAGCAGCGGCAGCAGCACTGCGCTTCATGGAGCTGAGCCGCAGTGTGCGGCAGCGAGACAGCCACGTGCAGTTTCCGTGGTCGCTGTCAGCTCGGCCACTGTAGTGCAGGAGCAGCACGTGCAGTGTGTGATCGGGTGCGCTGTGCTCCAGGAAAACTTCATTGGACACAAATATGAGTTTCACATTTTCACATTATGAAGTATTATTTGATTTTTTTCAGCTATTTAAAGTTATAAAGACTATTCTTAGCTCGTGGGTCAGTAAGAAATAAGTGGTGGGCTAAATTTGATCTTGGTCTCAGTTTGCCAATTGTTGCTCTAAAAAAGAAATAGAATTATTTGGTTTGTTTTGATGCAGCATCTAGTATCAGTCATCACTATTAATCTCAGATCTTTCCACCTTACTGCTTTTTTAAGTGGGAAGAAATAAAAAGGAAGCATTGCAAAAGTTAATTAAATGGTAACTTATCTGTGAAAGTCACATGAGGACTTGGCTTCAGGATGAACAGTATTCTTGTTGAAACAAATACTGCATTTGCACATCTCTTATTCTTTAATCATATTATTAGATTAAAAGATTTAGAAAAAGTTAAATATAGCATTCAAGAAAATATTTACAGCATTTAAATATAAAAATATTCTTGGATTAAGTTGGTAAATTAATGTGTTATCCTGGCTCCATTTTTCATTTAGAAAAAAATGAGATTGCCTTCTCAGTGAATCGTGACTCTATGCTTTGTGAGAGAAAACACAATAATGCGGTACTTTAAAAAATAGGTGAACTTAAAAGTGTTTTTTATCTGCTAAAATGCATCCCGTGAAATACTTCTCACCTAATTTTTAAAAGTCACACACACATATACACACACAAACACAGAAACACATTGATCTCTGTGGTAAAACGGTAAAGGACCAGTGTTTTATTACAGGAAGATTGAGTCAGAAACCTCTTTCAGTATTCAATATGGATAAATTTAAAATGCCATGAGATATAATGAGAAGTAGTTGAAGTTAAAGTATTATAAGATGAGCAAGAATAGAATGTACTTGAGTCATTCCTTCCAGCTCCAAGGGAGAGCTGGCAAAAGTCTGCACTCAGCCCTCTTTCTCAGGTGTAGTTAACCTCCAGACGAGCGCCTTCACGCACTGTAAGTTCTGTCACTTATTTGGATAAGCGTGCGGCAGTAAAGTCTGTTGTTTGGTGCCTGAGGGAGCAACAGGAAGTGGTATAAGGAATAGGCTTTGGAACCAGGGAGATGAAGGATTTTAATCTTAGATGCATCATTTACGAGTTCTGATTTTACTGATGATTGAACAGAATCATTCATCTTCTCTCAACTGCAGGTTCCTCATTTATAAAAATGGGATAGAATACCACTTGATGTAAATTTTGTGAGGATTAGAAATATTGTGTGGGAAGTGCCTGGCAGGGTAGGCGTTGAGTAAATAGGAGCAGCGTTAATTTGGTCTCATGTCACTGCGCCAGTTTTCGTTTTAGACTCGACGTCTCTTGTATTTAGGTAGAAGTGATAGTCGCAGATCAAGGAGAGGGACTGAACTGATGGTGGAGACCAATTCCAACTGTCACTCCTCCTGATACTCATTGTTGCTGAGCAGCGTGACTAACCCATGATTTCAGAATGTCGCCAGCGTCACGTTTAGTTCCCTAAATGTGAATTTTAGGGCTGGGCGTGGCCACTCTCAGCTTCACCTTTGTGTGAGGGTCACATGCCCTTCTGAAGTGGCGTGGAATGTGCCTTGCTAGGGTTATCTTAGATCGTTTCCATTTCCTAGCAACTTATAGAACGGGAGATCTTACTAACTCTCATACTGCTTTAGCATAGATACTTTCCTTCTCCTATGGCACATTGGACACAGTGACTAATACACATTCTTGCTATGCTCTATTTAAAATTTCAGTCATTCTTCAGATACACTGAGATTAGGTAACCATTTAAGTTTTTCCATTATTGAAACAGTTGAATGAAATTACAGTTATTTGTGTTCTAGCAAACATTTGTTAAATCTTTAATAAATCTAGCAAACATTTATTAAATATGTGCCAGGCATTGTGCCAGGTGCTAAGACTGGGCAGATGAAAAAAGCCCAGTATTAATACTTGCTTTTAACTTGCTCACATATAGAGGAGTAAGAGGGAAAGATAGACATATAATAGTAGGACAGTGTGATAGTACCATTATATTGTGGCATATGTAGTCAGAAGGGATTCCAAATAATCAGATATGAATAAATGTTATTGTAATTGATCAGTAATTGGAGTGTTTTACATTTGTAATAATTTGTCATGACGTGACCAAAGTGTGTCTTTTCATTGTAAAATCTATGCTGTTGTGAGTGGTTCCGTTTCCAAAGTCTTCACTTATGGTTTATTGACTTTAAAGAAAACCTCAGTTGCACTAGATTTTCGATAAAGTTAAATCATCATATTTATCCCCATTTATTTTTTCTCATAAGAAATGCATTTTTGAAGTACATTTGCCTTGAATTTCCGTTGGGAAACTGAACTTACTTTATCATTAGTGTCGTCTGTAGCTTTATATTGCACTGAAATGTTTTTAGCCCTCTGGCAAGCGTCAGGCGTGTTTCAATAGCAACTATCATTTCCTTTGCAGTAGTGGTTCTGTGTATAGTTTGTATGCTGATGAAGATGAGGAAACAGAGCCTTCTCCTTCTGGGCAACAGATAATTGAAAATTCAATAACTATGAATAAGATGAAGCTGCTGAAGGCTAAGATGGAGAACATGAATCTCAGCAAAAAGGTGAAGCTTGGCCAGGCCTTCCTTCAGTTTATCCTTGCGGGCTCACAGCATTGAGGTCTGTTGGTAATTGTTGGGAAAAAAATTTATATAAAACATTATTCATCTCGAGTTTCTGACCTCATTTATTGAAATATTAACTGTGAAGAATTAATTTTTTTCAGCTAGCAGTGCATTCAGTGTGATAGTATTGCACTCAAGATGACTCATGGCTTAAAAAGATTTCATGAATCTAGAGCTAAGGGTAATCAAAGAGAGTCTGACCTTAATTCTGCAAGTTACTTTTTAAGATGCGGTTAATATTTACTTATTATGGATAGGTCTGTCTGGATGTTGATAGGAATGTTTAGCTATCCTAGATATTGTCAATTTTCCAAAATAATTGAATGAATTCTCTCCAGTAGTGAATGAGAGTTACAGTTTTCATGGATTCTTACCAGGATTTGATATGGTTCTTCTTTCTTATTTTTGTCATTCTCATTGGTGTGTAGTGGCATTACATTATAGTTTTAATTTTCATTTCTCTGATTAATGAAGTTGAGCACCTTTCATGTATTTATTGGGTATTTGGATATCCTTTTTTGTAAAAATGTGTATTCAATTTTTTTGCCCATTTAAAAAATTGGATTGTGTTCGTCTTGCTTACTGGGTTTTTTTGGAGATTTTTATGTATTCTGTATATTAGTTCTTTGTCATAGGTACAGCACTGCTCTATAACTTTGCTTTTCACTCTGGTGGTAACTTTTTCTTTATTGAAATGTACTATGTACATAAAATAAAATTCACAAGTGTTTACTATATAGCTTGATGAATTTTTACATTTATATAGTTATGTAGGTACAACTCAAATTAAACTGGGACCTGTTTTTCTCTCCAGATTTTCTTACAGCCTTTCCCGGTCAATGCCCACCTTTCCCTACTCCCCAAATAATTACGGTTCTTAGCTGTGTCATCACAAATTAGCTTTACTGTTCCTGAACTTGGTATAAATGACATCATATGTAATATGCTTTCTTTTTTTTCGGTCTGGTTTCTTTTGCTCAGCATAATGCTTTTGCAGTCCTCCGTTTGTTGCATGAATCGGTTCGTCCTCTTTTACTGCTGTGTACTAATCCATTGTATGACTATACAGGCATACCTCGGAGATATTGCAGATTCGGCTCCAGACCGCCACAATAAAGCGAGTATCACAATAAAGTGAGTCACGAATTTTTTGGTTTCCCAGTGTATATAAAATTTATATTTACACGGTACTATAGTCTGTTAAGTGTACAATAGCATTATGTCTAAAAAACAATGTACATACCTTAATTGAAAATATTTATTGCTAAAAAATGCTAGCCATCATCTGAGCCTTCAGTGAGTTGTAGTAGTAACATCAAAGATCACTGATCACAGATCACCATAAGAAATATAATAATAATAATGAAAAAGTCTGAAATATGACAAGAATTACCAAAATGTGACCCAGAGATGCAAAGTGAGCAAATGCTGTTGGAAAAATGGCATCAGTATGGACTTGCTCAGTGCAGGGTTGCAGCAAGCCTTCAGCTTGTGAAAAGCAATATCCGCCCAGTGCGTGAGACGAGGTATGCCTGTACTCCGCGGAGTTTGTCTCCCTGTGACACGTGTGGCTTTCACCAGCACGGCTGCCTTGAGCTTTCTTGATGTATGTCTTTGGTGGACACATGCACTCTCTTCTTTGGGGTGTGTAGCTAGGAGTGGACTTGCAGAGTACTTCTGGGCGCTTGATTCTGTGCTATTGGCCAGTATGTCTGTCTTTATGCCAGTACCACACATTTGTGATTACTGAGCTTTGCAATAGGTTTTGAAGTCAGGAAGTGTGAGATCTGCAACTTTGTTCTTTGTCAAGATTATTTTGACTCTTTGGTCACTTAAGAATTTTAGGATGGATGATTTCTATTTTTGCAAAAAAAAATCCATTGGGATTTTGATAGGGATTGTATTTAATCTTTAGATCCGTGTGACTCATGGCTCTGAACCCCTTAGTTTACAAATATGTGGAATATTATATATCTTTTTATTGATTTGTAGTTTAATATCACTGTAGTCAGAGAACAGATGTTTCAGACCTTTGAAATAAGTTAAGGATTGGTTTGTGACTAAGCATATTGGTAAATGCCACTTGGAAAGACTGTAGTCTTGTCACTGCGTGTGTGTGTGTGGTCTGCATATATCAGTTAGACAAGTGTTACTTGTGGTGTTTGGTCTTCTGGAGACCTCCTGGTTTTTGTGTGTGTCTGTTTTCCTTCAGTTACTGAGAGAAGTTTATTAAGAATCTCCCCTTTGGTTGTGAATTTGTGTGCTGCTGCTTTTAGCATGCTTATTTTTGCTTTATATATTTTGAAGCTGTCAAACTAGGTCAGATGATCCAGTACAGATGTGTATGATGTCCAAGGAATTATGGTATCTTTCTTGTAGTTTGTATTATTATAAATATTGCTCTTTATTATTATAAAAATGTTTGTCTTGTAATGCACTTGTCTTAAAAGCTGTTTTGTCTGGTATTAGCATAGCTAAGCTAGCTTTCTTTTGATTTGTATTTCTATCATATATCCTTTCCATTTTATTACTTTCACTCCTTCTATGTTTCTATATTTAATAATTTTTCTTATAATCAATGGATGATGGATTTTTATTATTTTTTATCCAGACTAACAAGCTTTTCATTCCGTAACATTGAATATAATTACCAATACATGTGAATTTTTATCATCTTACTATTTGTTTTCTATTTAACCACCTGTTTTATGTTTCTTTTTCCTCTTTCTTTTTTCCTTTCTTTAATCTACTTTTTGCTTTTCAGTTTTTATCCTATGACTTTGTTATTTATTATTAGTTTTTTCAAATGGTTACTCTAGAGATTATTTGTACATTCTTGACTATAGTATACTAAAAATGATTTTTATCCTTTTAATGCTATAATCTTAGAACACTAACTCCAGTTATACATATGAGCATCTTTTGTGTCGTTTTTGCCATGCATTTTAATTTACATATATTTTGAACACCTCAAGTTGTTTCATATTGCCAATATTATTTATATTTATCCACATATTTACCTTTTCTGTTGCTCTTTATTCTTTCTGCAATTACTTCTTTTAAAGATTATTTTCCTTCTGTCTGAATCTTCTAGTGCCTTTTTTTTTTTCATTTATGAATCTTGGCAATGAAATCTCTCAGTCTTTGTCTGAACTCTTACTTTGCCTTTTTTTATTTTGAAAAATGTTCAGTCATTCAGAAATGTTATACCTGTCAACATCAATGGAAATTTTACCTAGATTCAAAAGTTAACATTGTTTCCACATTTGCTTTCTCTGTTTTTTTTAGCTGATTCATTTGGGAGTTAGTTCCCCCTAAATATTCAGTATATAACTCCTAAGAATAGAGTTTTCTCCTATATAACTGCAATACAGTTATCATACACATAATTCATCACTGATACACATTATATAATCTATATTCATATTTGTTCATTTCTCAGTAATGTATTTGCTAGCATTTTGTTTTATTTTGATATTTTGTTTGCTTTTCAATTTGAGATACAATCAAGAATCATATATTGTATTTAGTTGCAATGTTTTCTTGGTCTGCTTTTTTATGGAGAATTATTTCTTAGCCTTTTTTTAAACATTCATGTCAAATAGTTGTGAAGTGTTGGTTAGTTTTATAGCATATCCTCAATTTGAATTTATCTTACTGTTTCATCATGGTTAGATGCAACTCAGACATTTTTGGCTGGATGTTACATCACCTGCATTTTCCTATATTTCTAGGTGGGGATCTCTGGTATTTCGTCAGGTATTCCACTCTTTGTCATGCCGTATCAGTCCATATCTTAAAGATGAGTGCGAAGGCTTCATGTTTTTAATTTTCAACTTTAACCATACATCATGAATTATTGTGACACTTCTGTTAAAACCAACTATATTGGGAACCCTTAGACCACTCCTAGATTTGATGGTTTGCTTGAAGGACTCACAGGACTAGCATACCGTTTTACTCATGGTTAAGATTTATTTTAGCAAAAGGGTACAAAGCAAAATCAGCAAAGGGAAAGGGAGCATGGTGGGTGAAGTCTAGAGGCAATCAGGCGCAAACTTTCCCATGAAGTCTCATAAGATGTATATAATTACTTTGTCAGTGAGTTTTATCAGCACATGTGGAATGTTGTCTGCTAGGGAAGCTCATTAAAGACTTTGTGCCCAGGGAGTTCATTAGGAGGTCTTAATGAAGGCAACCTCTGCCTAGCATGTACCAAAATTCCAGATTCCCAGAAGAAAAGTGGATGTTCAGCATAAACCGTATGGCTTGCACAGACAAACAAGGCACAATGAGTGTCTCTTACAAGTTAGGGTAGCAGGAACCTTCTTGAAATACAAATTTCTAGAAGCCAGTCAAGGGCCAGACTTGCAAGCAGGCGTTTTCAAGGATGGCAGTTTAGGTCATCTATAACTCTCTTCTGCAGTAGCTACCTATCCAAACACTTGACTCATCTTACTAGGAAAAGTTGTTGGGGATCTGAAATATGTCAGCTATGTCGTATCTAATATAGTCAATTTTCTTCTCAACAAAACTGACAAATAATCAATAGTGATGAAAAGGAAAATTGGTTTTCTTTAACATTGTTGGAAATTATACTCAATGAGGAAAGATAGCAAAATTCTCAAACATAAGCTTAAGATTTTAATCTTTTTAAAAATTTTAGATTGAGGTAATCCAAATGCCAATATGTAAGTAACCTTTCTTACTTCGGTAATTTTTGTTATTGGGTGGAGAAAATGATTGTGTAAAGAGTTATGTATCCATTCCTTCCTTTTAGCCTAAGAAAGCTGTCAAGGTAAAACCTCGTCCACCCGTAGCTCCTCGACCTTCTAGTGGTTCCGCGGCAGCTGCTCGCCACAGGGTGTTAAGAGTTCTTCCCCACATCAGGCAGCCTTGTTTGCCTTCTCCTGGGAACACCTGTGTACCTGACGTGGCCAGCAGTGCGGTTCCAAGTGTGGCAGCTCCGCCCCCTGCTGACAGGCCCGTATCATCTATCACTAGTGGTTTTCTTAGGGAAGATGGTAACTGGGAGAGGTACACACTGCCTCATTCCAGTAGTGGCTTCAAACGACCATCTCAGACACCCGCGTGGAGTTGGAAACTGACAAAGAGCTTGCCAATACTGTTCACCATCTTGGATCGTCCCTGCCTAGGCGGACAAAGCACTTTTCGGGAAAGCTGTCGTCTAACAATGAGGATGACGCTGTTTTATTTCCAACTTTAGAAGAGCGTGCCCCTGAAGAGTCACTTCTGTCTGAAGTGGGTTCGTCGGCTTCCATCACAGAAGGGAACGCTGGTGATCAGAGCAGTGGCGTAGGAGGCACACGGAAGGTGACCCCAGAATCCCCTCTCACTATTGGTGACAGAGGGTCGAAAGCTAGAGAGCAGCATCCTAAGCACGCTGCAAAAGTGCTGAAAGGGGAATCAGTGGAGGCTGCAGTTCTCAGCCACCACGAATTAAGTCCTCACAAGAATAGACTCTTATCCCCTCTTCGCTGTTCTGCACCAACGTCGCTCCATAATTCTCTGGCGAAACCACAGAGACAGTCCAAGTGTTTTGAGTCTGGGAGCCTCCAGTCTTCTGCTTCACAAAACGTGCTTCGGTCATTGGATGTTCGAAATATAACTGATTCTTCTTTCTCTAGGACTACTCGCTTTCGAGCTGTTAAAGTTGATTCAACTGGGAAAAGATCTGATATTATTTCTAAAGTTGAGGCTCGGGATATCACAGAAATGGCTAACAGGGCATCCAAAGAGCCTGTTGGTTTTGTAAATAATATAGGTTTTCTTGCTTCGCTGGCCCGGAGCGCAAGCAGAGACAGCTTACAGAGTGCACGTGCGGCGGGCAGGCTGCGGACCTCTGGAACTGGGCTGTTGACAAACCTCCAGCATTTTCAGGAAGAGAGCCTTAGGAAAAGTTCTCCTCAGTTAGAAACTGCAGAATTTTTTTTAGTAAGTATTTGCCTTTCAATATGTTCTACTGGTTATCCTTGTAGTGATTCAGGATACTTTGTTTTTTGTTTACATGTTAAATAAAGAGGTCTAAGGTTGAATTCTTTTCATAACTTCCTCTTAAAATATCTTTCTAGTTTATAGAAAATTTTTTGCAGTTGAATTTTAAATAATGTTTTAGTTCTAAATTTAGAATTATAATTTGAAAGTAGTTTTTTAATAGTGCCTTAAGATTATTTTAATTTTAAACAATTTATCATATATTTAAAAATGCTAAATATTTTAATTAATGTTTTTCCCTGATAAGAAATTTTATTTGAGCCATCAGATTTTACTCTTTTCCATCCAAGTACTAACCAGACCTGACCTTGCTTAGCTTCCAAGGGCAGACAGGATCAGGCATGCTCAGTCATATGGCCATAGACAACTTTTACTCTCTTGAAGGTAAAGAATAAGTGCAATATTAATGGATGTGACAGCCAGGTCCCAAGCTAATTTACTTAAAAATAGATTAAATAATTTAAAATGAAAGCTCATCAACATTTTTGTCATAAAATATAATTATTTCATGTTAGGTGATCTCTCCTCTGCTTTCCATTAACTCACCTCTATAGATGTTTTGTGTTTTAATTGTAGTCTGCCCGTGGTATTGGAATGAATGGAAATAATACAACATCAGGGAAAAGAGTAGGTAAGCTACAGATACTTTTGAAAACAATATAAGGCTAATAATCATAGCATTATGCATACTATGAATTTGAATTTTCAAAGAGTAATGAGAAGAACATTCCCTGTGGTATATACAGAGTAAACTTCCTGAGGCTTTGTTCTACTGAAGAAAATGATTAAGAGAACTGATTATAGGGCATATTTGAAGAATAAAACAAAAATTGAAATCAAGGTCTTTATTGTCTGGAAAAGGACATGGTCTATGTGAAAAGATAAGACGGATGACAGGTTACATGCATTTGACAATTTACCTCGTCCCTGGCCACTCTGGAGCCATGCTGGGTGCAGGGTGAGTTTGGAGAAAATGCCCTAGAAAGGCATTTCTTAAAATCATGGTACACTATCAAGGACAGTAAGAGCTCCATTTGATGAACTGGTTATTTCTGGATGAAAGAAAGGGACGGTCTCTTTGACTAGCCCTTTCCAAGGCATACTAGCAGAAACGACTTGTGATTAGCATTGCTTCTACCAATAATATCTTAAAGGTATACGGGCCAAACAGGTATACGGGCTTCTGAAGAAGCCAGGACTTTGATCTCTTGTGTTCTAGTACCCAGTCTAGAGATGGAAACTCTAGCAAACGTGTACTGCGTTTGTAGCCCCAAGGTTCTGAAGGGCACACTATGTATTACGATTGTCATGTGAGTTTCATGTCTTTAAAGAGAGAACTAAGGTTTGTTTCCACTACTGTATAAAGCCCAAGGTTCTAAAGTTGTAATATATCTGCTTTTTTCAATTTTTTTATTGTAATAAAATTTACTGTCCTAACCATTTTTAAGTGTACAATTGAATGGTATTAAGTAGATTCACATTTTTAGCCCACCAATATCACCATGTATCTCCAGAACTCATTTCATGAAAATGGAAACTCTGTACCCATTAAACTTTAACTCCTCATTACTCTCTCTCCCCAGACCCTGGCAACCACCGTTCTGTTTTCTGTTTATAATTTTAATACTCTTGGTGCCCCACAAAAGTGAAATCATTCAGTATTTGTCTTTTTGTGCCTGGCTTACTTTATGCAGCATAATGCTCCCAGGGTTCGTCTATGTAGTAGTAGTCGTCAGAGTCACTCAGTCTTGTCTGACTCTTGCGACCCCATGGACTGCAGCCTGCAAGGTTCCTCTGTCTGTAGGATTCTCCAGGTTGAAGCCTGTGTCAAAATCCCCGTACTTTTTACTGAGTAACATTCCACTGTATGTGTATACAGCATCTTGCTTACCTGTGCCTCTGTGGATGGACACTCGGTCACTTCCACATTTTAGCTGCTGTGAATAGTGTTGCTTATGAACACAAGTGTGCGAGCATCTCTCTGAGGCTCTGATTGCGGCTCTTCTGAGTGTGTGTCCAGCAGCGGCATGACTGGATCATAGGGCAGTTCTGCTCTTCACTCTTAGGAATCGCTGTATTCTCTCCCGTGGCAGCTGCGCTGTCACGTTCCCAGCGGCCGTGCACCAGGTCTCCAGTTTCCTGCTTTCTCGCCATACTTGTTCTTTTCTGTTTTGCTTGACAGTGGGCGTCGTAACAGGTAGGAGGTGGCGTCTTACTGTGATTTAGATTGCATCTCCCTGGTGATCAGTTATGTTGAGTATCTCTTGATGTGCTATTTGGAGATCTTTGGAGAAATGTGTGTTCAAATTCCTTGCCCTGGAGATGGGAAATAAAAAAAAAATACCTTGCCCATTTTGGAATCTGTTTCTTGGTTTTCTTGTCACCATATATTCTGGATATTAATTCCTTATGTATGATTTGCAAATATTTCTCCTATCTATAGGTCACCTTTTTACTCTGTTGATTATGTCTTGATGCTCAACAGTTTTTAATTTTCATCAAGTTCAGTTTGTCTGTTTTGTTTCTTTGTTGCCTGAGCCGGGTATTGTGTTCAATAAATTGTTCCCAAATCCACCCTTAATGAAGCTTTTCCTTTACTTTTTCTTCTAGAAGTTGTGTAGTTTTAGGTCTTACATTCGGTCTTTAATACACTTGAATTAATTTTTATATATGGTGTAATGTAAGGGTCCAACTTCATTCTTTTCCATGTGGATATCCAGTTTTTGGGGCTTCCCTGATAGCTCAGCTGGTAAAGAATCTGCCTGCAGTGTGGGAGACCTGGGTTTGATCCCTGGGTTGGGAAGAGTCCCTGGAGAAGGGAAAGGCTACCCACTCCAGTATTCTGGCCTGGAGAATTCCATGGACTGTATAGTCCATGGGGTTGCAAATTTTTCATCCAGTTTTTGAGGCTATATTCATTAACAAAACAAAACTGTCCTTTTCCCCGTCAAATGGTCTTATTAGTACCTTGTCAAAAATCATTTGATTATATTTGTGAGGGTTTATTTCAGAGTTCTCTGTTCTGTCCCACTGATCTATCTGCCTGTCTTTACGCCAGTGCCATACTGCTTTTGATTAATGTATCTACTTTTACTATAATTATTTTCCTGTGTGCATGTGTGCTAAATTGCTTCAGTTGTGTCCAACTCTCTGCGACCCCAGGACTGTTGCCCGCCAGGCTCCTCTGTCTATGGGATTCTCCAGGCAAAAATAGTGGCGTGGGTTGCCATACCCTTCTCCAGGGATCTTCCCGACCCGGGGATTGAACCTCCATCTCTTACATACCCTGCATTGGCAGAAAGGACCTTTGCCACTAGCGCCACCGGGAAAGCCATAAGTAGATGTCAGCTTTCTTTTGACATCTATTTAAATCTGTCTTGTACTAATCCACCGCTCAGCCTCTTGGACGTTTGAGTTGTACTTGTTCTATCTCCCTAAACTCTAATTCAAGCTACAGTGCTTTCTTCTGAAACTGCTGTTGCTGAAAAGATCTTCATAATTTTCAATCCAGTGGATGATTCTGTATACTTATCTTGATGGTTATGGCCCTTCTTAAAAGAGTTTTTCTCTTTCCTTTCTTTTTTTATTCTGGGCTGTTACATTTTTGTAGATATTTTTTTTTAACTTCAGTTTTCTTTTGAACTTGTTTTGCCAGCCCCTCTGCTTGTCCCCAGATATATACTCTGGATTGATTTCATTTAGGTCAAGTCATCAACTGCTGCCTGCAGTTCATGATTCTCCAAACCAGAGCTATGTAACTGGCAGCCATTTCCTTCCCGCCATGCAATAATAACAGTATCATTCTCAGTTACTTAGAAGAGTTTGTGAAAATTCTGGCATAAGTTTTGTTTTAATTGACTTAAGTTTTTCCATTGGTTTTCTTTGCTTTTCTCTGCAAGGTCTTCCTTGGAAATCGTACCCATCTTCATCATTTTAGTTATCATTTTTAGGCAGATGACTACCAAACTTGTATCACAAACACTGCCTTATTACTTTATTGCCTTACTTTTCTGTTGGGTGAATTTTTATAGATCATTGTGTTAGACCAAATATTAAAGTAGGAAGTGCCAAATAAGTGCCTTAATCCAAGTATCTCTATTCTCATTCTGAAAAGCAACTTTTCACATCAGCACTATTTTATGGACTTTTTCTTTTTTCATATATGTGCATTACATATTTGAGAAAAGCTTCAGAGAAGAGTTAATGATTGGTGATATCTTCTTACCGGATAAGTAGAATTTTACGAAGTTGACAAAGTTACTGGGCAGTTTAGAAGAGGAGATGGCGCTTGAAAATGGATCTGGTGCGTCATTCAGGGTGGGAATGAGCCCTGGAGAGTTATAACAGCATATTGGGCACACGAGTCCTTGGATGTCAGCCCATGGAATGTGAATTTTTCCTCTCTGTAGGAGGGAGCTTACCTATTTGGGCTGGTTCCCAGCATAGAGTGTGTGACTGATAATTTTTTCCTGTGGTGGGGAGAAGGATAAATGGGAGCCGTTGTCGGGGAGGAGACTGCAGTCACGCTGCTGTGCTGCCTCCTGCTGGCCACTACTGTGCTCCGTGTCTGCACATTCACAAGTTTCTGAATGAAAAGAGTGTTGGGACACTTAAGTACCCCAAGGAGAGAAAAACATGAAAATATGACTACGCTGAACTAAATTTTTGTCAACAGATTTTTTTTTTAACTTTTGTTTAAGGAACAATACCCTAAGCCTGAATTCCAAACATAATTGCAGTTAGATGGACTTCAGAGGGCATCTGGCAGTACATGCCTTTCCTCTGTGTCCTGTGCAAATGCCTGTCCTATTTTCATTATTTAAGAAGAGGAAAGTACCCCAGCACCTTTGTGAAATGTTCTTGATAACTCTTAAGTGCTCTTGAAGAAGAAAATGCTTATTAGCTTGAGTTGGTACCTGGCCACCATTAGGAGTCATAAGTTAGTTTCCAGTTTGGGGCAGTTTTTTTTTTCCTCCAGTTTTGGGCAAGGTCTGAGAGTGTATTTTAGACTAGTCATAAAGCATTAATTTTATTCTGTTTGTATATAAAGAACCCAGTCCGGATTGTGGGAAAAGGTATACTGCCAATTAAATGTAATCCCAACTTTTTGAACCCGTGGAGGATGACTTTTAGCTGCTACACAGCATTAAGCCCAGGCCTCCCAAACCCGCTTTGGTGGTAGGGAGCAGGCGCCGTTTCCACTGAACTCTGTACCGCGCTTCTTCTCATCCCTTCCCTTTTTCCTTCTGGGCTTTGGGCGCCACCAGGCACTGTGTGCTTGTACTGCCAGTGAACAGCTGTGGGTGATGACATTGAGCCTCTCTGCTCATGAGTGGGGTCTGTTGGAGTTTTGCTCAGTTTTAAAAGCATTCCACTTAGTATTAAACTGAGTTAATTCTTTCTCATATAATAGCAGATGTGCTCTTATATTTAGGATTAAAAATGAACCTGTTGCTATAGCCCAGAATTTAGTGAATATTTTTTGGAATGGTTGTAGTACTGTGAAATTGAACAGTGCACCCTACAAGTCACTATTGATAATACCGTATTTTATATAATATTTTAAAAATTCAGAATGCTTTTTATTGTGAGAACTGAGTTGACCTTTGAACACTTAGAAACTTAGGGAGAAAAACACATGTCCTGTTATCTTAAAAATGAACAAACTGAAGCTTTGAATAATTTGCTGCTGGCTCGACGCGTTTAGTTTCTGTGGCATAATCGGCCCAAGAGCTCAGTTTCAGGACATCCTCATGCTCGCTCTTGGCGGGAAAGAACAGGGTGATTTCAATACATATGTTGTTCCTCAGAAGCTTCATAAATAGGATTTTGAGCCAGACGATTTTCTTGATTGTCTGTCAAAGTTTAGTGTACTTTAAATATACATATTGCCTTCAGAAATAATCAGAAAGGTGTTGATATGTATAAAAATGTAAAAAAAAAGTCTTAGTAGAAATGACCTTGTCTTCAGAGAAATAATGATTCTAGTTCATCTCTATTACATACTTCTGTAAATAATTTTAGATACAAAAAAGTACAAGTTAATATTTATGGCTGAGAGGTTTGCTGTGACAGGAATGCATTTAATGTTTTGTTTTATAGTATTTCACATTTAGAATTTTATTTCTGTATTAATCAAGGTGTCCTTTCTCTGAACAGGAGAATGTACTCATCACCTCCCACCTGTGAAAGCCCCTGTTCAAACCAAGAAGAAAACAACAAAGCATGTTTTCTTTGTGGAAAGAAAACTGGACTGGCTACTAGCTACGAATGCAGGCAGGTTGGCTAGCTGAATAGTTGAGATGCTTGCTTTGTGGTGACCCAGCTTAGGGATACTGTAGAAAATGCTCTTTAAATTGCCTCTTCATAATACCATTTAGATGATGTTCAAATAGCAGTCCTCAACTGAACTCCTTATTGGCTGAAGTAAAGAGCAAATAGATAGCTTATGCATTTCCAAACTCCCAAGATCCTCTCCTGCCCTCTAAAGTAGGACATATAAACCCAGGGAAGAGTGTGTTCTCTTTGTCTTATGATAGATAGACTTGGTTTTTCTTTGGATGTAGCTTGGGAGAATGCCTCTTCCAAGATTCTATTTTAAATTGAATAAAAAGGACTAAATTTAATGTTAATGTACTGTTAATTATATGGTACACTTTTTTTCAAAAGAGATGAATAATATGTTTACAAAAATAATGAGTTTTTTCTACCAATAACTATTTAGTAGTATTGATTAACGGAGAAGGCAATGGCACCCCACTCCAGTACTCTTGCCTGGAAGGAAAATCCCATGGACGAAGGAGCCTGGTGGGCTGCAGTCCATGGGGTCGCAGAGAGTCGGGCACGACTGAGCAACTTCACTTTCACTTTCCAGTTTCATGCATTGAAGAAGGAAATGGCAGCCCACTCCAGTGTTCTTGCCTGGAGAATCCCAGGGACGGGGGAGCCTGGTGGGCTGCCATCTATGGGGTCGCACAGAGTCGGACACGACTGAAGTGACTTAGCAGCAGCAGTATTGATTAATATGCTCCAAGGATGGTGACTGCCCTTAGGTTGAGGCCAGGCGTTAAGTAAAGCTTCTGCTTTTTAGAGTGTATTCTGTTCAGATGGAAACAGCTTACCTTGTTGCTGACATACTTTAAAATCCTTTCCTGGCATAGTTAGGTTTTACACAATTCGATTTTCTTATTAGACTGAATTTCTCAGAAATTCAATGTGCCCGGCTTACTCGATATGAAAGAAGGTGGCAACTTGTGTACTGGCGTTCACAGGCCTACTGCTTCATAAAGGCCTACATCCTCGTTCACTTCACAGGAGATTCTTCCTTATACACTTGCACATTCATGGACAGTTAACTTGTTCTTTTTTTGAGGGGGAGGTGCCTGTGCTTGTTTATAAGTATGAAGGAAATGTCAATTCTGAAATTGCTAAAGAGAACCAAAAGGCTTCTGTTGGACTACCCGAAGTCAAGCTTTGATCTCCCAAAGAGAGGAGGCTCTTATAGAAATGTGGCTATTCACATAAACTTTTTTTGTGCTTTAGATGTGGAAACAACTTCTGTGCATCTCATCGCTATGCAGAAACTCACAGCTGTACCTATGATTACAAGAGTGCAGGGAGGAGATACTTACAGGAGGCAAATCCTGTGGTTAATGCACCAAAACTTCCAAAAATCTAACTCTTGCTCTGCGCCTAACTGTTCTGCACAAGGAACCGTATTACAGTGACAGAAGAAATATTGTTTAGACTGCATTATTTTTGTTCGACTCCAAAAGACTTGCCAAATAACAAAAGCTTATTATGTATACTGTTGGAGAATGAGAAAACTACTGTGTTTGACACCTTTATTCTTTGGTGAATCAAAAAGTTTAAAAAGTAGTTTACAACTTTAGAATGATGTAGCTCTGTTATTACAGGTCCTGTGTTAAGTATTTGATATTTGATATTGCAATTCCACTAAACAAGTCTTCAAAAGGTGCGCTTTGGGAAGCTAGCACCGACTGTGTAGCCAGCTTCCATGCTGTACAGAAATGAGCTGTCACATAATGGCTCTACTCAAATCTACAGTTTTTTTTGTGTGGGTGGTGTGGGTGGGGATTTAAAAAGAACCTATACGTGAAAGTTCATTGAGTTTACTGGCAAGTTCCTTTTTATGTCAAGCTTTTTATAAAAAAGAACATTTGGTTTTCCAGTGTGGTTTTAACACATGTATTTCTTCTGTGTTCAGACTGGCATTTGGCTGTGTCTTCATTCTACAATATAAAACACATCTGTTAATCACAGTCTCTCTTAAAATACTGCTTTTTGAATGTTGCCATTAAATAGAGAACTCAACTTTTCACTTTTTGAAAAATGAGTATATTGAAAATAAAATCTCACAGCTTGGTTTGTTTTTCTTATGTTGAGTGCTATAACCAGGAAAAATTCAAATAAATATTCAATTTCATTATGATTTTGATTTGATTATTTACAATAATTTTCTCTTATAAATACTTAAAAAATAAAACCATGTAAATAAATCAGTAATTTATTCTGCTTGGAAAAAATGACCATCAGTACAAAAGAATTCTTTTACAGTATAAGGATCCTGCTCCTCAGATGTAACTAATACACCATTCAAGCTTTGAGGAGGCCGCTTGCTTTATGGAAGCTTAGTTGAATCTGATGCTGAACCCTGGCAAATAGCTAACAGGCAACCCAAGTGGACTCTGCAACTCTGGTCCAGCCCGGGCAGGATGTTCACGGGTACCAGGGGCTAATACGGAAGTGAACAGAGTGGAGAGTTCTCTTACCCTTCCTCTGATTCTTGTGCTCAGTCGTGTCCAACTCTTTGCAACCACGTGGACTGTAGTCCACCAGGCTCCTCTGTATATGAGATTTTTCCAGGCAAAAATACAAGACTGGGTAGCCATTTCGTCCGCCAGGGGATCTTCCTGACCCAGGGATCGAACCAGCATCTCTCTCTTATGTCTTCTGCATTGGCAGGAAGATTTGTCACCACTGTGCCAGCTGGGAAGCCCTCTACTTCCCTCTGCTATTAAGGGTTAATAGCATACTTTCTGGAGAAGGCAGTGGTACCCCACTCCAGTACTCTTGCCTTGGAGAATCCCATGGATGGAGGAGCCTGGTGGGCTGCAGTCCATGGGGTCACTAAGAGTCGGACACGACTGAGCAACTTCACTTTCACTTTTCACTTTCCTGCATTAGAGAAGGAAATGGCAACCCGCTCCAGTGTTCTTGCCTGGAGAACCCCAGGGACGGGGGAGCCTAGTGGGCTGCTGCCTATGGGGTTGACAGAGTCAGACACGACTGAAGCGACTTAACAGTAACAGTAACAGCATACTTTGTAAGGGGGGCTATCCGTATAGGCTAGTGAAAAATATGTCTGTGTCGCACAGTTCACTTTTTCCTCCCTTTATCAAGACCACCTGTGCTTTACATATTTAAAATGTTAAGAACTCTATGTTATGTGGAAAGGCTGCTGAAAAATGGACCAAAGCATTTTATTCTACAGATAAAAATGAATGCTTAGCACACATTCGATACATGCTTAGTGCGCTATGCTTTTCAAACCAAGACCATGCATTGTAGAAATCACTCTTGCTTTGAGTTTACCAAAGATTTTGGTCAAAGTTGAGTCTTTTTACTAATTTCTAAGTCACTGAGAAATAAACCAGTTTAATTCAACGTATTATATCATTATTGGGAGGCATTTCTCAATGTCTTAAAATTCCTATGAGGAAGTGATAACTTTCAGAGACCTCAGATCTAGCCTTGCATTGCTAGTGAATAGAATGCCTTACATGTAGGCACTGGTTAAACATTAGTTAAATTGATTAATTGGACAGTTTAACCATGTTAAAAATAAATGCATTTATACTGTTTTATATAACTAATAAAATGTAGCTTCTGGATTGTTAAAAACAGTAAGCATTTGGTTTTAGCAGCACTAAAAATGTCTGGAAATTTTTAACTTTTAACTTGTAAATATTTCACATAGTTAAGTTTAGTGAATTTTAGTCATTCTGATGTGAGAATTTTACATACTAGGATGTTTTAAAATTTTATGTGTTGTGACTTATGGAGGTATCTAATTATGAAAAAGACATGAACTAATTTTCTGATACATGTTTAATAATATGGCTTTATACCATTATGACAGATAATTCAGTCTTATATTTAGCAGTGTTTTCCAAATTATAGCCCCTGTACCACTCCTGGAACATGAGATGATTTTAAGCGGTACACAGCTGAACATTTTAAGAATAATTTTTAATGTGTATCAGAATAAAAATGTAACTCTAAGTAACAAGTGAAACTGAATTGATACAGGTTAAGAAAGCTGATTGAAAACTGGCAAACAGGGTTACAAACAGCAAACACTGTGGAGGCAGATGTGAGTGGCCGGAGTGCAGGGAGATTCGTGAGGCGTGCGCCTGTCACGAAAACCACGTTGACCTTTCAGAGTGGTGAAAGTGAGTCACACAGTTTAGGAAAGCTATAAAAGGATGAAAAATGAAAGTAAAGATTTCACCAAATACCTCCCCAATCTCGTAATGATTTCTAATTTTATTTTTTGGTAGTTACCGTTGTAATAGTAGCCGAGGTAAACAGACAGTATTTTTTGACACCACATTGTTACAGGTAAGGAATGCTAACACATTCTAGACTTCTACTTCCCAGGTTTTTACTGCATTAGTCCGGTGCTCATACTGCCAGAACACCAAATACCACAGGCTCTGTGGCTTAAGCCACAGAGATGAACTTTCTCCCAGTTCTGGACGCTGGAAGTCCCAGGTCAGCGTCCAGCAGGGCGGGCTTCTGGTGAGCCCTCCGCGCGCTCTGCCTCTCGGACAGCTGCTTTCTGACACGGCCTTTCCGTGGTGTGTGCACGTGGAACTCTGACGTCTCTTCTCATAAAGACATACATTAATAGCGTGACCTCCCTGGTGGGCCAATGGTTAAGAATCCGCCTTGCAGTGCAGGGGACACTGGTGTGATGCCTCTTCAGGGAACTGAGATCCCACATCTCTGGAGCAGCTAAGCCTGTGAGCCACAATTAAGAGAGTCAGTCTGCATGCCACAACTAAGACCCATTGAAGGCAAATCAGTAAATATTAAAAAAAAAAAAAAGACAGTAATACCATGGGATTAGAGTTTTGCTCTTATGACCTCATTTAATCTTAATTACCTCCTTACTCCAAATACATCCTCACTGGGTTTAGGGCCTTAATGTAGGAATTTGGTGGAGACACATATTTAGCCCACAGTCGTCAGCTGGGTTACACTGAAAAAAGTGAAAATGTTAGTCCCTCTAGTCTTGTCTGATTCTCTGTGCCCCATGGACTACAGCCTGCCAGTTTCTTCTGTCCATGGAACTGTCCAGGCAAGAATACTGGAGTGGGTAGCCATTTCCTCCTCCAGGGATCTTCCCGACCCAGGGATAGAACCCAGATCTTCTGTATTGCAGGTAGAGTCTTTACCATCTGAGCCGCCAGGGCAGTGCTTCAAATTCACCGACTCCTCTGCAGTTACCCTAGTCCACGCTACCATGGCTTTCACCCGCGCTATCGCAGCAGCTTCCTCACCAAGCTCCTTGAATTTAGTTCTGTGCCCATCATGACCCATTTCATATTCTTAAACGTGCTGTTCTTACAGAACCAAAAAAAATAAGCACATCAGTGTCAAAATGTATCAGTGAGTTCTTGTGTTCATATTCAAAGACTCGACTCCCAACCCTTCTTCCTAGTAAGGCCCCTGTATTCCGCTTCCGTCTGCTTCTCTGGCCTCATGCTGCGCTGTCTTGCCCACGCTTCCTGGGATTTGCCCACACTAACTTTCAGGTTTCCTAGCTTGTTTGCCCATTAACACCTACTCTATTTTGTCAGATGCCAGCTCCATCATTACTTTCTGAAGGAAGGCTTCCCTGATCTCTCTCTAAGTCAGTACCCTTTCTCTTACATTAATACTTTTGCTTCACGGAATATACCATGGTATCATTTTGACACTTGTGCTATCCTTTCAATTGCCCGAGATGGTGATTCCGTGAAGGCGGGAATTGCCTTCCTGGCTGTCTGTCTACCCTTGTTCCCAAGCACTGCATATAAGCCCTCGTTAAATCAACTTTAAGTGATTATATAGTCTTTTCTGCTTTGCTTTTAGGTTGATTTTACATTAAAAGGCAACAAGTTAATATAGAAATATTATTGAAGACAAATAGTATGATAGTATGATATTTTCTATAATTCAGGGTTGCTAGAATGGGCTTTCCTTTAATTCCTCTCTTTTGCTCAAAAATAACATATTTCTGTCATTTTTATTCCTTTTTTGTACAGCTCATGGGGTTTTGTTTTGTTACCTTTGCTTTGCTTTTCTGTTAATGTAATAAAGAAAATGTACTTTTTAAAAATCAGATTAAGAATGTTCATGTTCTTAATCATATTGTTTGTTATGAATTCTTCATTTTTAAAAATAATTTAAATTTATTCATTAATTCATTCACTTTTGTCATGCCACACATGGCTTATGGGGTCTTACTTCCTCAACCAGGGATTGAATTAACCCTGGCCCTCAGCTTTGACAGTGAAAGCGCAGAGTCCATTGGACTGCTAGGGAATTCCCTATGAATTAGTCTTGAAGACATTCTTCACATAATCATTTGCCTTCTGTTTTAATTTAGCCTGTTTTATTTTGAAATTCTTTCAAATTTACAGAAAAGTTACAAGCACAGGAAAAAAAAATGCCCACAGTCCTTTCACTGATTCCTTTGCTGTTGATTCTCTCTCTGAGTGTATATAACCGTTCTCATTAGTCTTTTTCTGAACCATTCAAGAGTAACATGCAGACATGATGCCCATCCAGCAATAAACATTCCAGAGTTTACTTCCTCTAAGGACACTCTCCCATACAACTTCCATCCAACCTTCTGAAAACGGAAATCAGTATTGACTTTTATATTACCAACCAGTAGTAACACACCCCTTTCAAACTTCACCAAGTTGGACAACAGTGTTTCTTTTCATCTCTTGTTCAGGATCCTTGAGGAAAATCTCAGGGCCTACGAAAGAGCAGCTTTGAGGCCTTCCTGACATGCATAAAAGTGTCTTTCATATGCCCTCACACCTGGCTGGTGGCTTGCCTGGGTCTAGACGTCTTCCCTCAAAAGTCTGAAGACGGCTGACCACTGACGTGTGTACGCAGTGTTGCTGACAGGACCCTGGTGCTAGTCTAATACTTAGGGCTTGATAGTAAGGTGGTTTGTTTTTTATTTGGCTGTTTCTGGAGACTTTACAGATTTTTGTCTTAGTTTTTAGATGTCTGAGATTTTACTTGCATCAGTTTTTCTTGATGTTTGGTGTGTCTACCTGTTTTGAAGTCTCAAATTTTCTGTAGCTCAGGGATTTGATTTAAAAAATGAATCTCTGCATTGCCTCTATTCTCTTATGATAATTCTGTTGGTCCCCTAGACAAAGCCTGCATTTTGATTTTTTTTTTCATTTTTAACGATTTAAAAATTTAAAAACACAGAAAAGTGAATATGTAAAAAATACATATAGTTCAGGGACTTACCACAGAGCAAATCACTGTGTGCAGTATTGCCCACATTAAGAAACACGAAACATCGTTAGTGCCCAGAACTCAGTCCTGCTCCCTGCCCCTTCCCAGTCACTACCCCTCTTCTCTGCAGGGAGCCACTGGTCTCCTTGCTGGGATAGTGATTTTCATGCATTTAAAAAAATGGTTTCACCACCTAAGCATGTATTACTGCAGCTTTGCTTTACTGAGTTAAAAAAAAAAACAACAACCACAAAACCCTTCACTTGGTGGGATTGTACGGCGTGTATTTACAGTGCTCTTCTCACTCAGTGTTGACTGTGAGACTGACTTGGGCTGCATGTAGTTGTACTGAATTTCTCACCAATGTATTATTTTACTGGCTTGGCCAAAAGTTTCATTCAGATTTTTTTGTACCATGTTACAGAAAAACCCTTTTCATTCTAGGAATCAGCGAACTAAAATGGACTGGAACAGGTGAATTTAACTCAGATGACTATTATATCTACTACTGTGGGCAGGAATCCCTCAGAAGAAATGGAGTAGCCATCATGGTCAACAAAAGAGTCTGAAATGCAGTACTTGGATGCAATCTCAAAAACGACAGAATGATCTCTGTTCGTCTCCAAGGCAAACCATTCAATATCACAGTTATCCAAGTCTATGCCCCAACCAGTAACGCTGAAGAAACTGAAGTTGAACGGTTTTATGAAGACCTACAGGATCTTTTAGAACTAACACCCAAAAAAGATGTCCTTTTCATTATAGGGGACTGGAATGCAAAAGTAGGAAGTCAAGAAACACCTGGAGTAACAGGCAAATTTGGCCTTGGAATGCGGAATGAAGCAGGCAAAGACTAATAGAGTTTTGCCAAGAAAATGCACTGGTCATAGCAAACACCCTCTTCCAACAACACAAGAGAACACTCTACACATGGACATCACCAGATGGTCAACACTGAAATCAGATTGATTATATTCTTTGCAGCCAAAGATGGAGAAGCTCTATACAGTCAACAAAATCTATGCCCCAACCAGTAATGCTGAAGAAGCTGAAGCTGAACGGTTTTATGAAGACCTACAAGATCTTTTAGAACTAACACCCCCAAAAGATGTCCTTTTCATTATAGGGGACTGGGATGCAAAAGTAGGAAATCCAGAAACACCTGGAGTAACAGGCAAATTTGGCCTTGGAATGCGGAACGAAGCAGGGCAAAGACTAATAGAGTTTTGCCAAGAAAATGCACTGGTCATAGCAAACACCCTCTTCCAACAACACAAGAGAAGACTCTACACATGGACATCACCAGATGGTCAACACCAAAATCAGATTGATTATATTCTTTGCAGCCAAAGATGGAGAAGCTCTATACAGTCAACAAAAACAAGACCAGGAGCTGACTGTGCCTCAGATCATGAACTCCTTATTGCCAGATTCAGACTTAAATTGAAGGAAGTAGGGAAAACAGCTAGACCTTTGAATCATAATCCATAATATTTTTTTTACTTTACTTAGACTGAAACATCATGGAGGCATATACACAGATGATCAGAACACAGATCGTGCCCTCAAGAGACTCGTGGTTCGTAAAGAAAATCAGACACACAGAAACCTGAAGAAAAGAGGTAAAAAGTGACAAATGTTTCCAATGCAGAGAGCACAGGTTTGATCCCTGGTCAGAAAACAAGGATCCCACACGCTGGCCAAAAAGAAGCAAGGAGGCACTCAGAGCCTTCAAAGAGACACGAAAGCTTTGAGTCTGTGCAGGAATAAAGGGAAGAAGTGTGATCGAGTGAGGGCAGAGGATGAGGTTGGATTGGGGCCTCTCAACTTTGGGGAGATGTCCGGAAAGGAGTGAGAAATGAGGCCGGAAGCTGTGGGTTCACAATAGACTGTGATTCTCGAACCTCTGACGAAACTGTCTCACGTGGAGCATGGGGTGATGCCCCTATGTGGGAGGGTGAGGCAGACGGGGTATAGGGTGTAGGAGGACCCGTCAGGGTATCACTGTGGGCAGGGTGAGGGGTTTGAGAAGAGAAAGCTGCCCAAGGCATCTCTGCCTAAAAGTGAAATACAGATGCACATTAAGTTACCAAAAATCATTCTCACCTACTTTGAAATAGAATTACATTGTGGCCTATAAGAATAACCACAGCTCAGAATAGATTAAAGACTTGAACATAAGACCTGAAACCATAAAACTCCTAAAAGAAAATGCAGTCAGTAAGCTTCCTGACATCCGTCTTGGCAAACAATTTGGGGGATTTAACACCAAAAGCCTCGGAGAAGGCAGTGGCACCCCACTCCAGTACTCTTGCCTGAAAAATCCCATGGATGGAGGAGCCTGGTGGGCTGCAGTCCGTAAGGTCGCTAAGGTCGGACACGACTGAGCGACTTCACTTTTACTTTTCTCTTCCATGCATTGGAGAAGGAAATGGCAATCCACTCCAGTGTTCTTGCCTGGAGAATCCCAGGGACAGGGGAGACTGGTGGGCTGCTGTCTATGGGGTCGTAGAGTCAGACATGACTGGAGTGACTTAGCAGCAGCAGCAACACCAGAAGCAAAAGCAATGAAAGCAAAAGTAAACAAGTGGGACCACATCAAATTGAAAAACTTCTGCATAGCAAATGAAACCATCAACAAAATGAAAAGGCAGCCTACTGAGTGAGAGAGAACATGTGTGAACCATGTATCTGATAAAGGGATAATATCCAAAATACAAAAGTCAGACAACTCAATAGCAAAACAAAGACCCAATCAAAAAATGAGCAGAGGATATAAACAGACATTTTCCCAAAGAAGACATACAGATGGCCAGCATATACACAAGAAGATGCTCAGCATCACTAACCAGCAGGGAAATGCAAATCAAAACCACAGCTTCACACTTGTTAGAAAGGCTATTATCAAAAGGACGAGAAATAACAAGTTTTGGCAAGAATGTGGAGAAAAAGGAATGCTTGTGCCCTGCGGGTGAAAGTATAAATTGGTGCAACTACTATGGATAACAGAATGGTGTCCCCTCAAAAAATTAAAAATAGAATTACCAGATGATCCAGCAATTGTATCTGGGGTATTTATCCAAAAGAAATGAAAGCACTAAATCTAAGACACCTGCACCCCTTACGTGCATTTCAGGCATTGCTCACAGTAGCCAGAACATGGAGACAACCTAAGTGTTCATCAGCGGATACGTGGATAAAGAAAATATAGTGCCAACACGTAATGGAATATTACTTGGCCATAAAAAGTAGGAAATCTTGCCATTTGCAACAACATGGAAGGAGCTTGAGGGCATTCTGCTAAGTGAAATAAGTCAGACAGAAAAAGACAAGTGCTGTGTGAGCTCACTTACATTTGAAATCTTAAAAAACAAAAAACGAATTCACAAAGAGCGATTGATGGTTACAGAGGCAGGGACTGAAGGGTGGGTGAAATGGGTGCGGGTGATCAAACTGCACAAACTGCCAGTTATAAGCCAAATAAGTCATGGGGATGTCATCTGCAGCATGGTGAGTATGGTTAGCAATAATATATTTCATATTTGAAAGTTGCTAAGAGAGTAAATCTTAAAGTTCTCATCACAAGATAAAGCTGTAACTATTTGTGGTGATGGATGTTAACTAGACTTATTGTGGTGATCCTTTTGCAGTATATAAAAACAATGAACCATTATGTTGTACATTTAAAATGAATATAATGTTACATGTCAATTAAAAAAAGAGACCAAGAGCCTTAGAGCTGCTCAGCTCTGCACAGGGCTTACCAAATGGACGGACGCAGACTCAGAAGGCTGCCAAATGCTGGCTCACATCCATCCCCTTGAGAGTTTTACTCTGTAAGGACCCAATCTCCCTGCAAAAATCCCAGAGGAATCAGCTATACCTGCTGGCCCTCCCACACCTTTTGTAAGCTCTGCAATTGTAGTGTTTTCTTTCTGCATCTTCTGCGATTCAATCATGTGGCTTCATAGCCACTTCTCTTCTTTGGGGCTTTGATTCTTCATCTTTAAGGCTTAGTTCATATGCTCCCTTCTCTAGGAAACCGTCCTTAACAATCTCTCAAATGTATGTAGATCTTTCTATAGGCTCCCTCATATTTGCCTAAGTATCCACTTAGGTCTGGACTATTATCATATGCAAATTATTGCCTCTAGGTTCTTGTCCCCCTAATTTATGAGCATGTGGGCAACTGAACTAGAATCTTTTTGGTTTATGTCCTTATAACCTTGGCCTTTTACCTCACTAAATTTTTGTTGAAAATAAATAAATAGCAGCCAAGCATTGAGTTGTGCCAGCTCATGTTACGCATATATGTACAGGCATACATTACATGTGTATCATGGAAGGTGACAACAGCAACGAGGTATAGGGCGCTAGCCAGACGCCAGACAGGGGTCTGTTTTTCACATGCATTCACCGCTTGTGAGCTAGGTGGCGCTATTATCACCACTTAGTAGGCGGAGAAATAGAGGGGCTCAGGGAGATGCTCCACTTCCAGTCAAGCAAACCTGCCTCCATCCTCCCGCCCCTTAAACACCCGATTAAATCACTGCTGCTGAAGCGATCTGGGATCTTCCAGCAGGAGACCACTCTGCACGGTGGAACGTTCCATCTGACCGGAGGTTAACCTGTTTCGTGCCAGGATATCCACTGCTGTCCCTTTCTTTTTAAAGTACTGACTCCTCTTAACCTCCTCTGCCGTTGCAAGACTAATTATTGGGAGGTGTGACGCAGTTGCAGAAGGTGGGAAAGACAGGAACCAGTGGTTCCCGCCCCTGCAATGCTCTGTTCAGGGACCGGAACAGTGTTGAGCTGCTTGGCTCTTTCTCATGCGCCATTCAACGGAGCAAACACTCAACGCGCCCCTCCTAAGTGAATCTTAGCCATCCAAAAGGTCTCTATCAAGTTGACTAATAGAACCCTTTAACTTGGCAAGCTCCCTCAAAACACCATCCATACATCCACTTCGTCTGTTTATACCACTTTTCCATAACTTTTACTTAAAGTTACTGCGTTCATTGGGTTAAGGCATCAGAACAAACTCAAGAATTTGTACTAAATTAAATGGGGATAAAGGAAGCTCATTTCATCCATGCTCCCCATCCCACTTCGTTTCTAAATTAGTTTCCACCCAGCTTGGGGCATGGATCTTTATGAAGAAGTTTTAGGTTTGCAAAAGACATTTGGATAATGACTGGTGGATTATAAATAAAATATAAAATAAAGCTGGGGCACTGAAAACCATCTGCAGCTGTGTGAAATGATGAACGTCTGAAATGTGTCTGGTTTACGGGTGCTTGATCCTCCCATGACTTTTCTGGGGGTGGGGAGGACGAACAAATTGGGGGAGAATGAGGGAGAAAAGCTAGAGCAGGGGATCAGTCAGGTGCCAGAGGAATCTCCGCTGAAACCAAGCCCCAGATCTTTGACATTGTACTTGAACCATGTCAGTTCATGCCTATCTTCGAAGGGCCCGTAATCAATAAGAAAAAAAAAGTTCAAAAACTGCTCCTTAGGCAGCTGAAAATCTGCCCTTCACTTTTCTTTCCCTGTACCCTGAGGAGTTCTAAATCTTCCCTCATTCCAACATCAAGCCAGAGACACCAGGCTCCCCAGAACTGTCTTTTATTCTGTATTATTTCTGCGACGTTCTGCCAAGCATCGGTGGGTCTTTAAAGGGACTGTAAAAAGGTAGCGAAGACACATCCGTTCGGCAAAGACATGTAGCACAGGCACAGCTCACATAAATCAAAGCCAGGAAGAAGCCCGCTAGCAGCCTGGAAATCAAATTGTGTCAGGGAGAAGGCCCGGGTGGAAAAATAGATTAGAAGGGCACTGAACAAGAGAGAAGAAAGACAGGCAGCCCCTACTAAAATTAATGAGAGGCAGAGGAGGCCCGGAGAAACAGCCTGACAGAAAAGATTCTTGCACTGCTTAAGGATGGACGAGCGTTTCAGCAAGGGATATTGACTCCTGCATGAATAACACAACGGCTGTCCAGCGCCACTTCCCGAAAACCAGGGCTAGAGGCTCCAAAAGACAAGAGGGAAGGAAGGAGACATGAAAGGGATGGGAGAGCAGGCATAGGAATTTAGATGAGCACGGAGACCTCCCTCAGAGCCCATCCTTCAGGTGACCTCCAGCTCCCAGTCCTAACTTTGTGACTGCTCTGCTGAGTGCGAGCAGGGCTGCAAAACCTCTGAACTAGGTTAATGGCACCTGTCTCATAAGATCTTGAGATGTCATAGGTAAAGGACCAAGTGCACGCACTGGCCAGGAATCAGGGCTTTGTATAGAGCGACTGTTGTCAAATTAAAAAATTTTTTTCTTAATATATATATTTTATTGACGTATAGTTGAGTTGCTATGTTTAAACAATTTTTCTTTTCTTTTTTTTTCTTTTTTTTACAGTTCTCAAAGTCTTTTTCCCACTTCTCCTCCAGGAGACTTCCTTTTTCAGATCCCACAGAAAGCCAGTTACCATCTTCTGGTTTTTCCTACAAGTCCTACTTGCCTTATCCTTGCCCTCATACCTAGGGGATCTTAATCTGGTCTCGAATCGGAGACTTGTTTTGACTCATCAGTGACCTCCCAAATCAACCAATATCATGCCTGTTCTCTCCGACTTCCAAGGGCTGGGCTTTTACGAATCAAAAGCCAAGAATTGCCCTTGTGTGTCTCTGAGTTCTACCTGAATGGAACAAGGACCAAAGAAATGGAGTAAGGGTGCTGTTGGTAGAGATCTCAATTGAGATTTCAAAATATTATTCTGTACAGAAGTATTCTGAGCAATCATAAAGCTGAGAATTAAAGGGAGCCTCACTAAGCGACTTCACTTTCACTTTTCACTTTCATGCATTGGAGAAGGAAATGGCAACCCACTCCAGTGTTCTTGCCTGGAGAATCCCAGGGATGGGGGAGCCTGGTGGGCTGCTGTCTATGGGGTCGCACAGAGTCGCACAGAGTCCGACACGACTGAAGTGACTTAGCAGCAGCAGCAGCAGCAGCAGCACTCAAAGGAATCCAGCTTGTCTCTGTGCAAGTTCAATGGCCCTGCTTGAGGATGTCTTTGTATAATTGTGATCCTTGCAAAATTTCAGTGTGAAAGCTCCCTTTGTGTGTGTTGCTGGGGGCGGGGGGTGGGAGGCGTGGTAAGGGGAGGGGTCATCCTACAGACTAGGGAGGAGTCTTGAGGGCCAGACCTTCCCTTCCAAGGGTCACGCAAATCACCAGACCCTGTGAATTCAATGAATACAGTTCAGTTCAGTTTAGTTCAGTCGCTCAGTAGTGTCCGACTCTTTGCAACCCCATGAATCGCAGCACGCCAGGCTTCCCTGTCCATCACCAACTCCCGGAGTTCACCCAGACCCACGTCCATCGAGTCAGTGATGCCATCCAGCCATCTCATCCTCTGTCGTCCCCTTCTCCTCCTGCCCCCAATCCCTCCCAACATCAGAGTCTTTTCCAATGAGTCAACTCTTCCATGAGGTGGCCAAAGTACTGGAGTTTCAGCTTTAGCATCATTCCTTCCAAAGAACATCCAGGTCTGATCTCCTTTAGAATGGACTGGTTGGATCTTCTTGCAGACTCTCAAGAGTCTTCTCCAACACCACAGTTCAAAAGCATCAATTCTTCGGCACTCAGCCTTCTTCACAGTCCAACTCTCACATCCATACATGACCACAGGAAAAACCATAGTGATACCAGGCCTCATCACACCTGAGCTTTCAGCCACAGCACTGCTGTCTGGTGCCAGCCACCTGGAGCCTGGAAAGGGCCTCCCTCTCCTTCCTTGTATGTGTGCTCCCTCGCTCAGTTATGTCCGACTCTGCGACCCTATGGACTGCCAGGCTCCTCTGTCCATGGGATTCTCCAGGCAAAAATACTGGAGTGGGTTGCCGGCCCTCCTCCAGGGGATCCTCCCAACCCAGGGATCCAACCCACGTCTACTGCATCTCCTGCATTGGCAGGCGGATTCTTTACCCCTGTGTCACCTGGGAAGCCCCCATATTACTCGTGATGTTAGCCAAAGGCCTAGAAGCATTGAAATGCACCCTCCTTCGTGCACTGAAGGATACAAATTAGATCCCACAGGTTCTCGATAAGAGAAGACACAGAGCATTCAAAAGCCAGTGCCTGAGTGGCACACAGGTCCTGTAGTGACCTGGGACCACCTGCAAGGCCTGGGATAGGATGAGTAGAATGAAACAATTTGTAAAACAAACAAACAAAAAAAAAGCAGCGTCCTGTAGCTCACATCATTCGCTCCCTGATGGCTCTCATTTTTCTTCTGATCTAGGCAAACTACCATGTTCTTGATGTTGTAGCAAAAGGGAACAAGCCAACCCACGCCTCGCCTCCCTTAAACTCCTTCATCTGGCCTTGCTAAGGCAAACAAATCTCAGAGCGCGCCTGCAGGTTTTGGGTTGTTCACCCCAGGCCCGACCCCTCAAGTCCTCCAGGGGCAGGGCGCCAGGGCCTCGGGGGCGGGCGGCATGAGGGGCGGGGT
>SJXQ01010081.1:357565-372289 GCA_006408695.1 Aepyceros melampus
CGGGGCGCCAAGGGCGAGGGGCGGGGCGAGGGCGGGCCCGGCGCCAGGGGCGGTGTTACGAAGGCGGAGCCTCGGGGAGCTCCGGGAGGACTCGCGGCCCCAGCGCGGGGCGGGGAGGGGCGGGGCGGAGGGGAAGGCCTGGAGAGGAGAGTCAGTCCCAGCTTGGGCGCGGGTCCCCGATCCAGTTTTGCCCGCGGCCTGGAGCGATCGGAGCGCAGCGGCCCGGCCGGCACCCACGCCCATCGGAGCGCCCAGAGCCCGCGGGCCCCGGCGTCGAGCTCAGCGGCGTCCGACTCCGGCGCGTCTCTAGCCGCCATGGCTGCGGCCGCGGGCCTGCGGGCCTTGGGAGCGAAGGGGTCGGGCTGGCTCCGGCGCGGTCCGTGGGCTCCGTTCACCACCGGCTTCCGCAGCGGGGGGCCGGCCGGGATCGGGCGGCCGGAGCCGGGGCCGCGACCCACCATCGCGCGGCAGCGGGACGGCATCAGGTCAGCGGCCCGCCTGGGTGCGGGGCTGTTCCCCGGGGGGTGGCCGGCGGGACCCAGGAAGAGAGAGGGGAGCAGGAGGCCGGCTGCCCACCGTGCCACCCCACGCAGAGCCCAGAGCGGCCCCGTCGGTGGTCAGCTCCGCTCGCCGCGGAGCCCGGTTTATCCATCGCAGTCCATCTGTTCGGCGGGAGTGTCCGACGTGAAAAGAATCCGCGGATGCGGCGTTTATAGAGGTCCCTTGCCTGGGCTCAGTGGCCTCTGGGACCCTGCAGGATTCACACCGAGGATTTAAGTGGGGCTGCCTGCGACGGTGCCAGCACTGCCCCTAAACCCCAGACCGAGTCGACCTCGCACTTGGACTCAGCGTGGGCAGCCATGTGGGAGGCCTCTCTGCTGTGCCTTTGAGAAAGCCCTTCATAGAGGGCTCTGGGCCTCACAAACTTGACGCGGCTCCAAGGCGCCGTCAGGCTTAGCCGAGCTGCTCCTTGGCCCGCAGCCAGAAGTGCCCACGTGGGCGGTAAATAAATAGGACGAAGGCACACTGTACTGAGCTCTGCCCTTTGGCTCAACAAGCCTAAACTCCTTTTACAAAAACATACCTGGGCACACACTGGAAACTGGATGGTGGGGTGGTAAAGGCAGAAGGCCTTCAGCTCCATCCAGGCCTCACCTTGACGTTTGCCTGGCCCAAGCAAGAGTGCACAGGGAGGCCTACCTGACATGTCTTGAGTATTTAGACCTTACAAATCAAGCAAACTGCAAGATAGGTCAATATATTTCCTTCTGTCCTGACAAGTAGGCAGTCCTAAAATCTGGTGTGTGCGAGTGCTCAGTGCTGAGTTGTCTGATTTTCTGCGGCCCTATGGACTGTAGCCCAGCAGGCTCCTTTGTCCATAGAATTTTCCAGGCAAGAAACTGGAGGGGGATCCACTTCTCCAGGGGATCTTCCCTACCCAGGGATCGAACCCACATCTCTTGTGTCTACTGCATTAGAAGGCAAGGTTTCTTTACCAGCTGACCCAGCAGGGAAGCCCAAGACTTGGAAGGCTGTTTGAGTCCTCAGGCTCCAAGGAGCTCCCCCAAAGCAGTGGCGAGCACTCTTGGCCTGCAACGTTGTTCTGTTCTTCTCACCCTGCCCTGGCACTCCTCACCTCTCCCTGACTCCGTCCTGATGCTCCGCTAGGGTCTTGGCACACAGGTCCCAGACATCCTGTGCAGCATGCCCATAGTCTGTGTGCTCCTTCACCCCCTACACTCAGCTGCTCACAGCCACCCCGTAGGCCTTAGGGTGCCCACTGCAGAGCCATGGAATTCCAGGGTTTCAGGTCATTTGCAGTAGGGTGTGGAAGGGTGTGGTGATTTCCAGGTGCACACATCTCAACATCCCACTGGACTCCTTGCTCGCCAGGAGGGGTACCGCTGGAAGGGGCCCCGTCGGAGCAGAGTTCTCCAAAGGGCAAGGCCAGGGCAGGGGCCCTACTTGCTCATTTTTAAGGGCAAAGTAGGACCCTTAGAAAACTCTGTTTCTTCAAATCTGGTCCATTTGGCACGGAAGCCAGTGACAGAAGATGTTGGTTTTCCAGTGTGTGTGTGTGTGTGTTTCCAGTCGCTCAGTCGTGTCCGACTCCGTGACCCTATGGGCTGTAGGCCATCAGGCTCCTCTGTCCATGGGATTCTCCGGGCAAGAATACTGGAGTGGGTTGCTATTTCCTCCTCCAGAGGATCTTGCCAGCCCAGGGAGCAAACCCACATCTCCGATGTCTCCTGCACTGCAGGTGGTTTCTTTACCACTGAATCACTGGGGAGGCTCCTGATTCTCCAGAGGTAACATAAAAATAAATAAGAGAGGAGGATGCCAGGAATGGTTCAGTAGGAAGGACGGCAAGCAGCACTAAAGCAGAGCGATGTCTGGCACTAAGGGGTGAGCTGCAGCTGCTCACTGGTGTCCCTTTCAGCAGCCGCGCCCGTGCTGCCCCCCGTGAGGGCCAGTGCTGTGTGTGGCGCTGTGCTCCGTGCTGCGCACTTCTCACCCCCACCCTCCCTACAGCCACAAGGTGTTACAGGCCACGTCATCCCCGCTTGACAGTGAGGAAACGAGTTCAGAGGACGGCCTGCTGGAGGCCACACAGCTAGGAGGCAGGAGGGCTGACAGAGAAAGGCCCATCTGCCTCCAAAGCGGCCCCCACTCTTGCTGAGCCACGCCAGAGTGCTCGCCACTTGGGTTTAAAAGAGATGCCAGGAAACTAGACGAGGTGAAAATCCACAGCAGTTGGTGGAACTGGCCTTGCAAAATAGAAGTGCTCTTTTGGGTCATGAATTCAATCAACAGATACATGTTGAGTGTCTCCTCTGCATGGGAGCCTGGCAGCGTCTTGCCCCACAGACCTGTGGGTGGTATATGGCAACGGGATAGAAGGCAGCTCACTGAAGCATCGACAGGGACCATCTCTTGCCTCGTAAATGGAAAGTTTACATTTTTATCACCTGCCCTGGTGGTGGCCTCACTCTTACGGAGATCCCCTTTCAAAAGGGGTGGTGTTAAAGCTCCAGGTGCAAGACAAGGTAGCTGCTGGGGAATTCAACCAGCGAGATTCTCAGGAGGGGTTAGCCACTGGTTTTGATGACCTTTGACATGGAATGGAGCAATTGGGTCTCAATAACCCATTGAACAGCAATCCAGGATGGCTTTTTGAGATAAGCAAAGACAGGGGGTCTGTTTGGTCACTGGGAAAAAGAGGTTTAAGGGGCATCTTGACGGGAGAGTCCAGAAGCCATGCTAGTGAACTTGTGGATCTGGGGCTCAGAGGTTTGAACTGAGGCAAAGATTGGGCATGGTCAGCACAGAGGTGTAGCTGATGCTAAGGCCACGGAGAAGTTGCCTGGGAGGAGTGTATGGAACAAGAAGAGAGAACCCTGAGGATTGTGGCATCTAGAGGTGAGCAGAGGGAGAGGAGCCCATCCCTAAAATCAAGGAGTGGCCGGAGAAGCACCAAAAAAACGAGAGAGGAGGAACGTGCCTCCAGAAGGTGGGTGGGATCACAGCGGCGTTGGGTTTAGTTCTGGCAATCAGGGGGTTCTTGGTGGCAACAGCCTTAGTGGAATGGCAGGAGCAGAAGGCTGGTGATACGAGGCTGAAGAGCAAACCGGCAATTCAGAGCACTGACAGGGTGCGTGACACTCGGGCCAAAGGATTAATGGGACACAACAGATCACGGGCACCTGAGGGCTGGCATCTTTTTACACAGTTTTGCCCAAGGCCTTAGGATTTATTTTAAGCCTATGTCACCGATGGGAGGGCAGCTTTTTAGGTTTGTCACAGTGAGCACACTAATTATTTTACTGGAAGGTTTATCAGCAGTCTCTCTCCACCACTGCCAGAATATAGGTTTCTGGGGCTGTCAGCATATCAGCTATGAGTCATTTTTGTGCTTAGGAGAGAGTAAGAAACCAAATGATGACTATCAGAACCACCTAAAGATGGCAGCAAAACCAAAGTGGCATTCTGGAGAAAATGGTTATTCTTAATGCTCCCAAATAAATTCAGTCATCGATGGGTTCCCCAGAAAACAGAGGCACAGAGGCTATTTAAGGAAGATGCCAGGTACACACACCACAGTGGAAATACCAGATGCAGAATGAGGAAGGCAGAAAAAACAGCCGGAGACGGCTGGGAAACAGAAAACACACAACAATCACCTGGCATCTAGCTTGTTGACTGTTCCTTAGAAGAGCAAAAACAAGACATTTCTGCGTGCAGGCAGCAAGGTGACAAGCCAGGTTATTCCCACCAGCTCATGGAGTATCGTAAAACATCAAGCAAGCCTTTGAACACTGGTTTTTGAGGGACAACATGGCCAGGAGACCCTCTTGCTGCAACGGTTCTGCACGTAGCACCCCATTCTCAGACAGCAGGAATGATTTTGCTGGCTTACACAGCGTCACTAAAGGAAAGGTAGCGAGATGCACGTGCCGGCTGCCTCTTCCATGGTGTGCGGGGGAAGAGATTCAGGGGCATATTTTCATTCCTGGCCCCTTTTCTACCTATTCGTTCTGAAGAACAGTGGAAAGCAGCAGGTTAAAGGTGGCACTGTATGTCGGCCTCCTCCAGCTCCTACCCGTCTTACGCTCCATGCAGCCACTCAGCCTGGGTGGTGATTGTGTTGGAACTCCTGTGCCTTGCCCTTTCTGTGGAGGTGGCAGTAATAGTTCCGAGACAGACTTGGGGGAAAAAAAGGGAAACAACTCGAGAGCAAGGGGAGAAAAGCCCCCACATTTCAGGTAGTCCCCTTGTTTTGACTGAGCTGTCACTCCAGAGAGTTGACAAACGCTCTCCTCTGAGTGCCTACAGCTCTCTTTTCCAGGGTTTTAAAAATAGGTCCCTAACCCCTCCTATATTGTTGGTGGGAATGTAAATTGGTGCAGTCACTATGGAGAACAGTACAGAGGTTCCTTAAAAAACTAAAAATAGAACTACCATATGACCTACAATCCCTCTCCTGGGCATATATTGGAGAAAAACACGATTCGAAAGGTTACCTGCTCTCCAATGTTCATTGCAGCACTGTTTACAATAGCCAAGACATGGAAGCAACCTAAGTGTCCATCGACAAGAATGGTAAAGAAAAGTGGGGCATATACATATATATATATATATATAATGGAATATTACTCAGCCATTAAAAAGACTGAAATAATGCCATTTGCAGCAATATGGATGGACCTAGAAAGTGTCATACTAGTGAAGTAAATCAGAGAAGGAGAAATATCATATGGCATCCCTTATATGAGGAATTTAAAAGGAAATGATACAAAAGAACTTAATTACAAAACAGAAAGAGCCTCACAGACTTAGAAAATGAACTTATGATTGTTAGGAGGAAGGGATAGTTAGGGAATTTGGGATGAGCATGTACACACTGCTATATTTAAAATGGATAACCAGCAAGGACCTACTATACAGCACATGAAACTCTGCTCAATGTTATGTGGCAGCCTGGATGGGAGGGGCTGGGGGAGAATGGATACATGTATATGTATGGCTGAGTCCTTTCCCTGTTCACCTGAAACTGTCACAACTTTGTTAACTGGCCATACCTCAATACATAGCACAAAGTTAAAAGAAAAAAAGCTCCCAAATTGCTGCAGGGGTCCTCATTTGTTTTGACTGGCACACAACCCAGTAATTGTAAAATGTTCTTTGCAGGAGCATCGTCTTGAGTGATCCAAAGAGACGAAATGCGCTCTCATTGGCCATGCTGAAATCTCTCCAGAGTGACATCCTTCATGAAGCTGAAAGCCAGGATCTGAAGGTCATTATCATTTCAGGTATTGATGAAATGTCCATCCTCAGCATTCTGCAGAAACCAGAAGAGGTGTCTCAAATTTCTATAGTTAACTAGGGCATTAGTTTGAAGCTCCTAAAATTGTACATGGCAGGAACCTTGGTCCTGACACTATCTGCCGTGGAAATTATAGCAAACATTACTGTGCAGTAAAAGTATGTGTTTCCATTTTTGGTGGATACTGAACATTGCCACACGAGGCTATGCTGAGAACTGATGTCCTCGTGGGCCCTATGCGATGGGTTTAATCGCCAATCCTTTTGGTAGAGTGCCTGGTCGGCTAGGACCAGGCTGTTAGGATGTACAATGGGTTTGTCTTCCGACTTTACCAGGCTCTCAGCTGAGATGTGCAGCCTTCTTCAGTGGTGCCAGAATGCGTGCCAGGTTTTGCCCAGTTCTTTCCTTGCTCTTTTTTCCAGTAAGAATTTTTAGCAGATGAGCTGGTGATGGTGGTGGTATGAATAATAGCAACATCAGTATTTTAAAGCAGCCACAGACGAGTAATATGGAAACTGCTCTGTGATGCCTTTGTATTTCTTCAATTAAGGATCAGTGTTTCTGGAGAATGTGACCTTCTATCAGTAGTTGAATATACATTTTCAACTGTTTTATGTGGTGAAGAAAAAAGAAATAACAGCTGGTAGAGATCAGCAGTCCTCTGACTGCTGTAACCCAGATACGTTGAAGGCAGCTCACTTCCAAATGACACTGTTCCTTGGCTTGCTTAAAGGGAACAGCACTTCCTGTCACAGCTGCCATGATCAGAGGAAATGTAAAATGTTACCAGCTCATCATGGGATCACATTTTGCTGTTGTTGGTAATGACAACGACAATTAAACCACCTCCTCAGGTCCCTAGTTTATAAAATAAAGGGATTCTCTTTACGCCCTGACCTTCCTGATTGCAGCCCTTGGGGTAGACTAATAGACAGGGATACTGCCAACGGCTGTGGTGGATTTCTGTGGCCCTGGGTGAGTCGATACACTCAGGCCAGGCCAAGTCTCAAAAAGCAAAGCTGAGACCAAAGGAACAACTCTGAAGATGGCTAGCTGCTGAGCTCAGTTGGTTACCAAGGCTTCTCCTTTTCATAATGCGTATTTTCACTGGTCTCCACCAGGGACCTTTTTAGAGCCTCACCCTGTGCTGTCATCATAAAATACTGGCTATAGCTCTTCCAGCTAACTTGAATTATTCTTATCAAAATCAGGCCATTAACTTTCTCTAAAGCTGTTTCCATAGTGAAAGAAATATAAAACAGAAAAGAAACAACTTTCTCTAAGTGTCCAGAGCATCAGTTTGATCACTTTCTGCATTTATTCACTGGACAGGTAAGTGACTGTCCCAGCCTGGCTGTTTACATCTTTGTCTTTTCTTTTCTCAACTGGAAATGTTGCAGCTGAAGGGCCTGTATTTTCTTCTGGACATGATTTAAAGGAACTGACGGATGAACAAGGCCCAGATTATCATGCAGAAGTATTTCGAACTTGTTCTGAGGTAAGCCAGGGTGATGGTCAACATTGCAAGCCTGAGAGTGATAACTGTATTAAATATTGAATTAGGCTTCTAGTTTACAGATAAGTATTTAAGCTATGATATGTCACCACTGCAGAACTACTGAAACCTCTGTGGTCACTGGTGAACCCTTCCTCCAAGCAAATATTTGGTTTCAACTTTTCAGAAGTGGCTGTGGTTGGCATTTGATCATGCAATGGGCCAAAGAAAGGAAAACACACCCTGCTACCAAGAGTTACCATCCCTGCCTTAAGGGGTACATCTTGGTATCCAGGTCTTAAGTAAGAAATAGAGAGTGGAACTGTGCCTTTTTAGAAAAGAAGGACCTAAGATTATTAAAATTTTTAAAGTTTTAGACTAACACAACTCTGTCAATGGGAAAGAGAGCATTCATAACAATAATGATTTTAAAAATTATTTCCAAACCCTTCTTTCAACTAACCTTTATAATCACTGCCTCCAAGTAGGAAAATTATCTTCATTTTTTGTCTTCTCCCTTTTTCTGTCTCTTTAACCACACTAAGAAGGGAAATTGACAACAGATATAGAGGAGGAAGGGGGTTCCCTGGTGGCTCAGTGGTAAAGAAGCTGCCTGCCAATGCAAGAGATGCTGGTTCAAACCCTGGGTGGGGAAGATGCCCTGGAGAAGGAAATGGCAACCCACTCCAGTATTCTTGCCTGGAGAATCCCATAGATAGAGGAGTCTGGTGGGCTACAGTCCACGAGGTCGCAAAGAGTTGGACACAACTTGGTGACTAAACAACATCAACAACCAGGAGGAAGAACACAATTGGGGATGACTTATACATGTATCAGATCAACCAGGTAATCAAAAATATAGAATCCCCCTTAAGTACACACTGTCCATTTAATGAGCACCTCCTGAGCGCCTGCTGTATGCATACCTGAAAGATCCTGAGGGAAACAGAAGGAAAAGAGAATTTCCAGCCAACATGAAAACTGGAAGTCGACTTGAGAAAGAAGATGTATAAAGCAGTTTCATAACCTGAACCCTAGGATTACTCCACCTAATTTCTCCTTCATACATTTACTTATTCATTCATTTCTTTGGTCATTAATGATGCAGCAAATACTTGAGGAGACCTTCAACATAGACCAGACAGAAGTGAACATCAGAGAGGGGAAAGGGAAGGTGACTGGGATACGTTCTTGTTTTCCTTGCCCTTCCAGAAACCCCTAAGGAGATCATAGTTTTCATTTTGTGGAGGGACAAACCTGAAAAGTGATTGACTTGACTTCATAGAGATGGAAGCAAGTCAGAGCCAAGACCTGGTCTTTTGTTTCACATTAATAATGTTTATGGGACATTCTGCTGTTTGTTTGCTACGACTTGGTGCTTTTAAAAGTTATTTTCCTACTGATATGTTTGGCCAAATAGAAAATCAGCAAAGAGAACCAGCAGAGCCCTTCCATCTTCCCCTAAATGGCCTGCTTTTGTCACTTTGCTGTGATACCTTCATGAACTGAGATCTTAAACAGTCAGCAAAGGGCCACAGGGGAGCCGAGCTTCTTCGGAGGACAAAGGCGAGGTTTCTTGGAAGCTTCTACCATATGGATGCCCCCAGATCACTGAAAAAGACACAGATAGGACCTTGTCCCGACATAGTAAAAGAGAAGTTGAAGTGTATTGACTTCTTTAAGACTTTGTCTAAGAAAATAAAAGCGTCCCGATAAGTCTGAGCACCATGAACTTGTGCAAGATTTCAGTTTGCAAGTGTAACCAGCAGGCAGATTGGAGCAGAATAAGGCCAATACTTCCTCATTTTGTTCCTGCATGAGAAGAGGTGAGGGCTTCCCTGGTGGCTCAGATGGTAAAGAATCCGCCTGCAATGTGGGAGTCCTGGGTTTGATCCCTGGTTGGAAAGATCCCCTGGAGGAGAGCATGGCAACCCACTCCAGTATTCTTGCCTGCAGAATCCCCATGGACAGAGAAGCCTGGTGGGGTACAGTCCATAGGGTCATAAAGAGTTAGACACAACTGAGCAACTAAGCATGCACAAGAAGAGGGGATGGTGGAAAGGAAGGAAGATCCGTGGACTGGCTCTGCAGCTGAATTTTATAGTAGATTCGTCACTGAACACAAGTGCCGCACGAAGGTTAATTACTTACACATCAAGAGTGGGGCAAATTGAGGAGAAGAAATACTTGGTCAGGGTAGGATATTTTTAATGTTAGTGATCTACTGGATTGCCTAAGTTATCACTCACCAGCTCGTGTGAAATCTCAGGCCTTCTTAGATGAAAGACAGGAGACAGACTGTGCTGCCCAAGTCACAGCCAATGGCCTTTTCACACCCTCAGTTGATCAGGCAACAGATGACACTCAGAGCTGAAACAGCCTTTTCTGTCTTTGCAGTCAGTCCTCAGACCTCAGAAGCTCTTATGCAGCCTCCTAGCTACCACAGTCTCCACCATCTCCACCCTACCTACAGGCACAAACCCCCGAAACCCAACAGCAATTTAAGGTGGGGGTATATATGTGCGTTCCTCTGGAGGAGGGCCATTAGCATTTACCAGAATCTCAAAAGGTGAACCACTTGAAGTCAAGAATATATCATATCCCCAAATATACAGTTGGTCATTTTAGAATAAAGCTGACAAGTGCCAAATGTTCATGAACACAAAAGGTGAATTCCTTAGGCAAAACCTGGGAACCCATGAAGGTCATTTTCCTTGGAGTGGCTGCTGGGAAGTCAACCCAGAGTCCCTGCTCCTCTCCCTCCAGCCAGGATTGAAGGGCAAACATTTTGACACTGAAGTTACCATAGCAACACAATCAGTTAAGGAAAAAGATGGAGAAATTAGCCAAGTTATTTCATAAGCTGCAAAAATGGGTTAAAGTTCGGGAGATTTGAGGGCAGGGGTCTCATGCGAGCCAGTTCTGACTCCTCTCTCTGTGCACTTTGGAATTTTACTTTGATGACAGCACGATGTTCCCCCATCTTAGTAGAAGTGAGAAAGAATCACAGTGGCAACTGGAGAAGTCATCAGTAAGGAAGGTGCCGCCCAGCTTTTACCATGAGAGCTCCACGCCGCCATCACTGGAGCAGAGCTGCTTGTTTCCCACAGTCACTCAGCCCTCTTCTCCAGGGGGGTTGTGGGCAGAGTGGTCCAGGGCACAGCACCCTCACTGAAGTCACGCTCAGGTTCAGACTAGGGGCCTGGAGTCAGACAGAAACTGCTCAGGACCCACAGCCCCACTCTCTTGGGTCTGATGGCCTTAGGGAGTCACTTGCCTGGTGAGCCTTGCAGTCCTGGTTCCTTCCTCCTGGATCTCAAGGAGACCAAATCATACAGTCTGATTCACAGTTGAGATTTCATGCAACTTATTCTCCTTGGTCATAGAATCTGATACACTTATGGATTTGAAATGGATTTTGGACAGTAAAATCACATAAAATGATGAGCTTTGACATCCACCTCACTCTTGGATGGAAATGAAGCAGGTGTGTTTGCTCCTCAGGTCATGATGCTGATCCAGAACCACCCGGTCCCCATCATCGCCATGGTGAATGGCCTGGCCACCGCAGCTGGGTGTCAGCTGGTTGCCAGCTGTGACATCGCCGTGGCAAGTGACAAGTCCTCCTTTGCCACGCCAGGCGTGAACATAGGGCTCTTCTGCTCCACCCCCGCAGTGGCCTTGGGGAGGGCAGTGCCGAGAAAGGTAACAACTCCCTGTACCTTCCCCCACCCCTCCCCCAGCTGCGATGTGAGTGCCTGTGATGGTCAGTTCCAGAACTTTGTTGTCGAAAGTACAGTGTGAGTCAGGACATTCTGCCCAAAGCAGAGCTGGCTAATGTACTAATGTCTTGTTACAGGTTATCCCTGTAGCTATCAGTTTGTAAATCACTGTTTTCCACTCTTGCCTGCCCCTCAGTACAGCTGGTTAAGTTTCCAGATTTCTTTGTTTTCATAAAGGCAAACATCTTCTGCACTCATGTGAAATGCAATTGAGACACAGTTTCATTGCACAGAAAGGCTGCCTATGAGCTGTAATAGAATGGTGACATACGCCAGTGTAAGAGGCTAGGACACTGTGTCACTGGCTTCCTGTTTGCTGACAATCTGTCTCGCTCCAGAATGCTTTGAAAGGAGCTGATACATTGAGTGTGTCACTTTTGCAGTGGCTGCAGGAACGTCCTGTATATGGTGTGTTGAACGTGCCCAGAGCTGTTCTGCCATCGTTGACCTGAGTGAAGTCCACTTGCTTCACAAAGCTTTCCTCCTTCCTATAACATTGTAAGAGAGTGTTTACTGAATATCTCAAGTAAAAACTGGTGGTTTCCTCATTCTAGAAAAAATACATCCTCATTCTCAATTGAAAATCTGTTTTTAAAAAAAAAAAAAGAAAGAAAATCTGTTTTTAAAGGAAGGTCCAATTCATAGGGCTTCCCAGGTGGCACTAGTTTTAAAGAATCTGCCTTCCAGTGCAGAAGAGGTAAGAGATCCTTGGTTTGATCCTTGGGTCAGGAAAAATCCCCTAGAGGAGGGTATGGCAACCCACTCCAGTATTCTTTCCTGGAGAATCCCATGGACAGAGGAGCCCGGCAGGCTATAGTCCATAGGATCGCAGAGTCAGACATGACTGAATTGACTTAGCATGCATGCATGCAGATTCATAGCAGGTGGGGAACTTAAACTGCTTTCTATATTATCCATTTTAGCTTCAACTAAGAAAATCAGCAGTTGCTCATAGCCTGAGGCACAAAAGAAATGAGACCCAAGGGAAATCAGGCCAAGGAACCAAGTTCAGGGGGACACGCTTGCCTTCCCTGTGCCTCCTCACTAGCTTTTACAGAAATATGTTTGTTAGAAAATTCTGATCACAGGTACCTGCAAACACCCACACCATCAAAACCAGCTGGATGTGGGCTCCACGTGAGAGAAGGTGACCCTCAGAACACAACAGCTTGCTCCAGTATCCCAGAGTCAGGGGGTGTCTAGATCCCACCAGGATACACATTTACCTTAAATGTTATATATTCAATAAATATTTAAGTCCCTATTTAGCGCCAGGACCTTAAATTGAAACACATCACAAAGATATTGTCAAAGCTTATGAACAATTTTATGATTGTTATAATTGCCAATCAAATCTCATCTCCAGGCCTTTTGCACATTAAAGGTGGTGGCTGTCTGCTTGGCTAACCTGCCACTGCTCAGTTTCAACCCCTGACATTCTGGAAGGTTCTATGTTGAGGCCTTTGAAACCTTTAAATCAGCCCTTACTGTCCAGATAAGAATCCGCTGCTGTTGTTTAGTTATTAAGTCATAACAAACCCTTTTGCCCACCCCATGGGCTGTAGCCTGCCAGGCTCCTCTGTCCATGGGACTTCTCAAGGCAAGAATACTAGATTGGGTTGCCCTTTCCTTCTCCAAGCTAAGACTCTATTCTTTCTCAAAACAAGGCTTAAAATCAAGGCTTGCAATTGAGTCCTAGAAACTTACAGGTTGATCATATATGTCAACCTTTAAATTCGTTTTTCAGAAGAAAGGAGGGAAAATGCGATAAAACAGGACTTAAATTCCCAGGGAACTGAACCAAGTGGCTTAAACCTCACCTGGGGCGTGGCCCCTCTAAGAGGAAAACCAGGGAGTCATAGAAATCTCAACCTGAACCAGACACACCTGCCTGGTCGATGCTTGCCTGCACCCCTCGGGGACATATTGTTACAGCGGCCACCGACTATACCGGTGACGGGGCGCATCCCCGTGCACATCCGCCGCCGGGAAGCAAAATCTCAAACCTAGCGGGTGCCTTTGCACAGCGGCCCAGCCCGGAAGCTCCGCCCCTTTCACGCTGGCTGCGGCTGCAGGCGTGTTTCGCCAGTGCCCTCTGCTGGTCATCGTAGGGAACTGCCCAGCTGTGAGGAGGCTGCCGGCTTTTGTCCACCGGACCAGCAACAGAGGCGAGGAGTTCTCGCGTGCCAACCAGACTGAACCAAAAGACCGAACCTGGGCATGAATCATTTCCCTCACGTGCAAAGTGCCCCCGCCCCCGGCATGACTTCAACATGCCTCTTCATTGCACCTTATAAACAACCTTCTTGGTGCGGCTGCTCCCTCCCACAGCCCCTCAAATAGTGGGTACCATGGGCCCCCGCTTCCCAGACCAGCCATGTCTGCGTGCGGGAACACTCGCTTCCCCGTGTTTATCCACAGGAGCTCTGTGTATCTGGGGAATCTGAGTTCTAATCATCTGGCTAATCAGAACCTGCACGCTGGAGAGTGTTAAGTGACAGCCCAGCTATCCAGCCCGTGTGCAAATCCCCAGAGAGTTGGGGAATGGGGGTCTCAGTGGAAGCTGTGTCCCCTTCTGACCTGGCCTCTGAAGGACTGTAGCGTCGCCTGTCTGTGCTCTCTTGTTTGCCTCTATCCATCTATTCCTTAATTCACTCACCGAGAGACTTCCCTGGTGGTCCAGTGGTTAAGACTTCAAGCTCCCAATACAGGGGGCCTGGATTGGATTCGTGGTCAGGAAACTAAACCCAGTATGCCACAACTAAGACCTGGCACAGTCAGGGGGAAAAAAACACTCACCAATAAATATCCTATAAGCTGTCTACTATGCACAAGGTACTCTTCTGGTGCAGTGAAAAAAGAAGTCTCTGACCTAGAGAGGTTCACATGCCAACAAAGGAGATACTACAATCAACAAATGTAAAATATATAGTAAGTGTGAAAGTGCAAAGGAGAAAAATGCAGCCTGAAAGAGGCATGGTGCTGGGGTCTGATCTGCAATATGTGACCGGAAGGAGATGAGGAGGGTCCCCCTCTCCTAGGCACTTGCAGATGCCATCCCCGCCAGAGTCTGGAGACGGAGGACCTTAGGGATGATGGGCGACATAGTGTCTGAGGAGGAGGTAACTGGGCCGAGGCTGTCAGGAGAGTGAACAGGAGCAGGTGGGCCCAGGTTGCAGGACGCCTTATTAACAGCCCCATCTCCCCGCAGGTGGCCTTAGAGATGCCTTCACTGGGGAGCCCATCTCCGCCCAAGAGGCGCTGCTTCACGGGCTGCTGAGCAGGGTGGTGCCAGAGGAGCAGCTGGAGGAGGAGACCATGAGGATCGCGAGGAAGGTGGCCTCACTGAGCCGGCCAGTGCTGTCGCTGGGCAAAGCCGCCTTCTACCGGCAGCTGGCCCAGGACCTCAGGACTGCCTACCACCTCAGCTCCCAGACCATGGTGGACAACCTGGGCCTACCGGATGGCCAGGAGGGGGTCAAGGCCTTCCTCCAGAAGAGGAAGCCCGTCTGGTCACACTGAGCAGCCTCATCAGAGGAACTGGGGGCCGTGAGCCCAGTGGGCAGTGCTCAGGACCCCACCACCCCACGCCCAGCCTTCCAACCCCCCACCACCGCCGCTGC